>JAHWFP010255938.1:0-19335 GCA_023313725.1 Lithobius niger
CCATGCCTTCAGAAAATAGCTCCGGGAAACCCTTCACTATTTCGGAAGTGTCAACTGGCGTAATGCTAGTTTTAATTTTCTTAACACTTTTCTTAGGTTTCACTTTCGTTTGTAGGTCGTAAAAAGGATGGAAATTAACTCGAAAAATAGAAAGCCAATCCTTTCCCATTAATGCAGGTTTATATAATTTTGAAACTAAAGCATCCAAATGTTCGATTTGACCTTGAACTTCAACCTTCAGACTTACAGTGTAAATCGTGTTCTCAATTCCGTCAGTGTATGAGTGTATCGAGTACGGACTGAGTTTTAAAGAACAGTCCGCAAAATATTTAATAGGGATAATGGATGCATCTGCCCCGGAATCAAGTTCCATTTCTAGCTTGACACCATTTAGGCAGACTGGCATTTTCCATTTATGGATTTTCATAGAATTAACTACTACTATTATTTTGTTAGTTTGTAGGGGAATTGAAATCTGGTCCGCAGCCTGACTCAGTCCAAGAGTATTATTTTTCAGTACAAGATAGTCGTTGTCTGAATCGTTATCAGACCCGGAACCAGACTCTGAATTTTCGGCTTCAACATCTTGGTCTTCTTCACTATCACTTTCGCTATAGCGTTCGAGTTTGTTGACGCGTTTTTTATAGCTATACTTTTGTTTAGTGTTCGGCCTAGCCTTAAAATTTGTGCTAGAACTTGCTTTAGGGTGGTCAAGTGATTTTAAAGTTCTATTCGAATGACTAGCTTTTCGGCACACGACTTTTAAATGGCCGACAGTGTGGCAACGGCCACAAGTATAGTCTCGATATTTACAACGTGTTTTCACGTGGCCATTTTTGCCGCAACAATAGCAAATGAAATCCTTAGTGGATTTAGGCCTACTTGATGTTTTGCCCGATTTTTTAGCTACGTAGTTAACAGCTTTAGAATGGCTTCTCAAAACGCGTTGGTCTGTTTCAGCAGATTCTAAGGATAAAGCTAAGGATGTTGTAGCCTTTAAATCCAGAGTCTGCTTCAACAACTCGCGTTGAATGACTTCTGATTGGATCCCCCCAATTAGGCGATCCCTAATCATTTCGCTGTTAATGTCTTTAATTTTTGCGAAGTCACAATACTTCGTCATTAGCTTTAAGGCAGCTAAATATTCCCCGATACTCTCATCTTATTTTTGTGATCTTCTAAAGAATTTAACACGCTCAGGTACCACTGAGGGCACTGGCTCAATGTCGTCTAAAACTTTTTTAACGAGCTCATCAAATGTTAATGAGTCGGGCAAATCAGGTGAGAGGATATTAAGAATTCTATCAAACATTTTCTGGCCCACAGATGCCATTAGAAAATTAACTTGCTTGGTTGCTGGTATTTCTTTAGCTAAAAAAAAGTAACGAATTCGGCTGGAGTATTTCTCCCATGTGTCAGACTCGCAATCGAATTCCGAAAATAAACCAGCAGTTTTAGACGAACCCATGTTGACGTCGTCTTCACTATCACTAGATTCTAAATTTAGATTTAAATTAGAACTAGCTTCATTAACACTTGCGTTCACTACTGAATTATTTTCAGTTTCACTTTCACTGCTAACTTTAGCAGTTACAGGTGGTTTGCTACCGACACCTGTCTTTGGCATAAGCCTACAAAATTAAATTTAATTACAATCCTGTTTAACATGCAAGGATTAAACTGGAGCACTCAAGACTACCGGTCACTTATTTAAACACAGAAATAAATCAAGCTTGACTGTAGCCTACCTAGTTGTATAAATTAACTGCCTACAAGTTAAATTTAAAGGGACTAGGCTTTGAAAAAATGTTTTACGTTCACCATTTGCAACGTTTTACAAAACAACACTTCTGGCCTAAGCCTCAACACAGACCAGATTTCACTAAGTTTGAGCATAAACCTACGGTGTTAAATTTTACACCGGCACACACTAGCCCGAATATGGGCAATGGCACAATCGAATTTACAAGGGTTAATTTAGCAGCGCATTTTTCGAACCTTTGCGGACACGCCAGTGCGTCGCTCTAGAACACTGCCAAGGTAAAATTAACCATAATAAATCCAATTGCCCACTTCGGTTCTAGTTGTTAAGGTACTAAATTTAACTATTATCATTTCGTACCATACAGCACTACCACGTCAAAATAACACTGTTTGAAAAAGTTTAAACTCTGATAGGAATTCAGAGCACTAACTTTCATTGCCAAAATGAAAAAAATTTGCAACTTACCACAAATATGGAGCAAAGATGTGGTTGAAGACCTATCAGTTTAAGCTTAAGTTTGTAAAGATTACCAAAGGTACCGGACTCGTCGCCAACTGTGGTGTCCTAGGCGGGGACACACCTTAGCCCAGCGTGGGCACCAATGGTAATAAACACACGGACTACCAGAGTGTAGGCTACAGCTGATAAGACAGCGAACTTCCTGTTTACTGCTCCTTAAATACAGGGAAGTCATGTGATACACTTAAGATTATATACAATTATGGAACAGCCTATTTAGTGGTTAAAGGGTTATCTTGGTAGGGTTAACATATAGACATGAAATTGATGGCTGCCATTGTGGAGCACACAAGTGACGACTCCACAGGTCAGAAAGTCAAACGCATACTTCATCTTATGAAACTGGTTTCAAGAAAATTAAATTTCTAATTTTTTTTTCTTAGTGGTGGCAGATCCGCAAGTGTACCTTCGACTGTAAAAAAAAAACCCAGAGTACACTGCAGATAGGCCTAATCCCAAGAAGCCCTGCCCTGATTCTGGCAATGCACACACGTTGAATTCACTAAGCTGCTGTGCAGATGACGTCATGGGATACAAGCGATGCTATGCAGGAAAGGTTTCTCACAAGCTAGGTGGAGTAGCCAGCGTGCACGGAAGTTGGTCGTATCGGCTAAAATATCGGCAAATAAACACCGATACAGATCCGATACAGATACACAAAAAATACCGATAATATCTGTAAATACCGATACCGATATTAATATCGGTCTATCCCTACTTTTTAAGTCCTTAACACTACTCTATCGGTTGGCAATGGCGCACGGAAGGGTAGTCCCCCAACCAAAACAGAGGGTAGTCCCCCAACCGCTCCAAATGTGCCACAATGCTGAATAAGTTCCTCTGGAATTTCAAGGTACCCTTTTGAAGCCGGGTACAACAGTGATATCCGATAAATACTTCAGCTCCTGGCCCTGCACCCCGCTACTGGAGCTATATATCAGCACTCCCCCACACCTATAGCTGTCTTTTTTTTTTAGTCCCTTGCTAACAATTTTCCCTGGCTTAGCCAATGCAGTTTAGTGAACAAAAGGACAAGCCTTAGTTATATTTGGTAGAATACGAGTTATTTTATTAAACAAACTTTCTATTGAATGCATTTCATTATTTTGTCCCCTTTTCATCGGCAATTAATATTTGCAATATACCTTGAGCTAGTGGAAAGCATTGGGCTGGTTGGGCTGACCTAGTCCATCTCTGTGCAAAGAGGCCTATACTTTAAAAAATTTTCGAAATACAGTTGATGAGTAACACAAAATCCCACCATGTCATGAGTCAGCACTGCAGTAAATGTAACGAGGTTACAAATTTTGGTCGGTGTGCAGACCTCTTCATCAGTACACACTACACCACGCCCTAATTTAGCCAATGGCTAAAGTAGGACGTGGAGTAGTTCCTTCTGGTGAAGGACTATCTGCAGACTAAAAATTTGACCCCATTAATAAATGTACTGCATTGTTGAACCACGATGTGCTTGGATTTTGTCTGGTAGGCCTATTCTACAAGAACATGTCAGTTTAGCGTTCTTGACACCCCTTTAACCAATAGAACCACACGATTTTTCCAGAAGTTGGAAGTAAGTTTGGAGTCACAAATTGTCATTGACAAGTGCCGAATATGTGGCAGCCTCCACTTCTCTAGTTGAGCTTGCTAGAGATTATCCACTATTAACACTTTCAGTCTTGGGAAATGTTCTTGACTATTCTTTTCAGGATGCAATCATGCCACGATTGATGGGTTCCTCTATGGGTTCACTATGAAACTCTCATAATTCAAAACCTCAGATTTCAGTTCAATCACTTGATCTTCGACAGACGCCACAACGGTACATCTGTGGCCGATATAAATACTTCACTTGTGCACGTTGTCAGCAATATAACCTTGGCCATTTTCAGGTGTACACAGCCAATGGTGACAAGTTATTTGAAGGCCAGTCCTAGAAAAATTAATAAGAACACTTTAGTCATTTGTCAAAAAAAACTACAATCAAAAAGTTGTGTTCTGAAAACTTAAAACAATCAAATTCAGCAGGCCTATACGCCCATCTGCAGAACCATCCGCGCTAAGTTGAATATACATAATTCTAGCCCCGCTCATCTTAATCCCCAATAAAGTTAATCTAGACTACACTAAACCATATATTGACGTGAAGTTCTTTATTGTGCAGACAAAGATTTAGACCTTATTTAGCGTATATAAATCGAGTAGCCTAATGGAATGCTCGCAAAAAGTAAATTTATTAATGGGGAGGGGACCTCAATCTTCGCTGATTTTTTTCAGTTTGCGAATTACAACCCTGAAGTTGCTAGCCTGTTATCTTCTCTAATGTTGGAGACCAACTAAGTAATCTGGTGAGGTTAAAGTTAGAAAAAGACAGTAAGATAAGTGTTCAAAACTGCATATCACCAAAACTAGCTGCCATCTTTCAGACAATGGCGACGTAGTTGTCACTGGAGATGGTGAAGTGTCTTAAGAAGTAGGTCTTGGTTATTCGCAAAGTTTGCTGGCTAATCTAGACATATGCTAGTGAGTCACCTACAAGCTCGTGAGATTAAGTATTAACTGTTATTGTTACTGTTAAATTTTACTTGTACACGACTACAGACGATTAATTATAGAACTGAAAATTTACAGACATAAAATTCCTCCCGAAAAAAAATGACAAAGGAAGATAACGCAGTATGACCTTTGTTACGTTCACAGACCTATGAAAGTTCTGATACCAAAACAGGTAAAAGAGAGCCAGAAAAATTTCCAAAAAGGTCAGCCTTTAAAAATAGTGATATCATTCAACCAGGGAAAGGCAGCCAAGATTAATCCTATTAGCTAAGTTTTAACATCGCACCGAATAATACTTTGAATGTTAAATGAAAATTTGAAGTTAGCGCGCGTAGCAATAGTCTAGTTTTCATTTAAGTTTTGAACTATTAGACTTTCATATTATAATTTTACGTAGCCTATATTCTGTGGTAGGCATTAGGCCCGTTACCACACTACAACCACATAGCTGGTGGTGAGTTTAATTCTAGCATTATGAATCTTTTAAATCTTGGGTGTGTATAAACACAAAACAGGAAATTGATGTTTTTCTGGTAGGTGATTCACCATAAGTGGGAAAAAATTGTAATTCGTTTTCATTCCTGCCAGAGAATTACGTAAAAGACTCCCCCCCCCCCTAATAAGTTTTATATTCAAGTATGAATCTGATCTTTTTTGTGTTCCGGTTCCGGCTATCAGAAACTCAAACACTTTTTTTTTTGGGGGGGGGGGGGGCGGAATTAAAAATTACAACATTTTCATCTAGAAAGTAATTAGTAGGAAAATGGACATTATCTGCAACCCAACAAACCCCAAAAGCTAGAGCCTAACCTTATACAGTACACTGAACAGTCATACTATAAATAAATAATAGTGTTAGCAGCGTATCTAAGAAATAAAAAAGCCTGAGCCTATAACTATGATGGTGGGCACAAGAAATTGAAAACTTGGCAAGTTTCACTGACGTCTGCTATAGTACATCTGCTGCAACTAACAGTCAGTCCTACTTCCTAACCTTATTAAATGTATTGTGTGCCAGGCATGAAAAAAAGGTTATAGTGAATCTCTGACAAACAAACAAACAAACAAAAACAACAATTCTCAGAAAGAAGCCAGAAGAACATAGGTGCGGGGAAAACATAGGAGAAATAAGCCACACGAAAAATTTGACATTTTCTAGTGATAGAAACCTGCGTGTGGAAATTCAAGCCAAGGTAAATGACCTAACCTATACAGGGTTACCACCAAAACACTGAAATCAATTTCCCTGAGTTTTCCAAGTTCTCCAGAGTAAATGAAGTCATTTCCCAGGCTATTTACCGTAATTTTAGGAAGGATATTTTTTCACACATTTTACCAGTTTTGTGTTAAAAATGCTGAAGGTTTTTGATGGGAAATACATTATTTAAAATCTAAATTTTTTCCCCGAGTTTTCCAGGGTTTTTGTAAAAAAATCAGTGAATTCCCTGAGTTCTCCCCGAGTTTTCCAGGTTTTCCACATTGGTGGGAACCCTGCTATAATAATTACAACACAACAACAATGTACCCGATTTGTCTTTTTTCGATTTTTTTTCCCCCAGTCTTTAAAATAACAAACATGTAGAAATTCAGTCTTAAAAAGGTAGCCAGCGTAGATCCTTATATTTCGGTAATACGTACCTTAGGATATTCCGGTAAAATTCAACGTAGCGGGCGTAGTCGGAGTCAAAACAAGCAGACTTGTTCATCTGATGTGGGAATGGCGCTTAGCATTCATACGGAGACATAGCGTATCACAGGCAATCGGCGTCAATGATTCTAAGAATATACATGTATATATTATATTTCCGTGAATCGTGAATTTGCGTTGTATATCAAACGTCAATGTACCCACAGGGAAAGCGAAAGGGGGATAAAACCAAAAGAAAATGAAACAGATATTCATTCATTCTGTTTCATTTGTTTTTGATAAAAACAACGCCGGCACAAAGGATGCCTGCAGGGTGCACATTTACGCAAGCGGTCATGCTCATGTCGTCCGCGGCGTATGCGCACGCACCCCATTGTTTGGATAAGCTATCTGCATGGTGCACTCGACTGTTTGTTGAGTGAGGTGTGGCGCAAGCGCTGTAGAGACAATCAGAACCAACGGCGATTGCTTAAACCTGCCACTATGTGTCGCCAACGACTGAGGCTCTAAGAACGAAGAAAACGCACCGCGTTCCAACAGTATGGGCTGCGGGCGATGTGTCAGACTTTTGTTGTTGTCTGGTTTTATATACTTTTGCTGGAACCTGGGAACCCATCAGATATTACGTGAAAAAAATTATAATTTAGGGGAAGGCTGGAACTACTAAAGAAAATCTTTAAAAAAATTAACTAGCCTATAACTCACCAGTTCTGTAACAATCTTTATTGGTCAGTTGATCTCCTATTTTTATATGGACATTTTAAATGTCTATCACACCATAATTTTACCCATCGCATGTGCTACATGTGGTGGTGGTCTGGCTATGGGTGTGGCACCAAAAACAATTTCAGTTGATAACTGACCGATTTATTCAGTATGCATCGCTGCTACCAGAATTTTTTATGGAAATAAATAAATTGAACGTTACTTGGAAACAAATAAATTCTAATTTCTTATTTTTTTTTCAGGAAAAATGGACACAGAATAAAAAAAATTCCCACATTATGTGTTTTGGCTTGCAACCTGGAAGGTTGGATGGATTTTTCTTTACTCCTAGATCTTTTTTTTTTGCTGCCCCTGCATGTGGTAGAGCTTGATTTGTGGGCTAATAAACGGTTTAAGCTCTGTAATATTAAGCAGATTTCCTTTCCTGTCTTAAACATCTTTGAAAGCAGACGTGTTTGCACTTTTTCAAGCTGAAATAGCAGATACTATGAAAATGCCTATAAATTTTGGCCCAACACAGGTTGCTATCCCACTTGTGGCATTACTGAGTACATGCATACAGCGAACAGCATAAACACCAACTTGTAAAGTTAGTGGTTTACATCATCTGTGGTAGTAGACTTTCTGCTTAGATTACTCATGACTGTTTGGCCAATGGGGCACCTTAGTCGCTCTGAACCACCAGAGGCGCTGCGGTACTACTGGTCCTTCGTGCTTCACTCGCGCCCATTCAACAGCATGGCGCGCTACTATTTAGCTCGAACAGCATCAACAAAAAATGATTCGTGTTGTTGTGTTCCGAAGTGTAAGAACTAGGAAAGCAATCATGGCTTCCCAAAAGACCCATTCTACGAAAATAGTGGCAGATACCCATTAAGCGAGTCGATGAAATCACACAAAATATCTGTGGATGCCCGAAAAACACTTCAAGGTCTGCAACCTTCCCTTCAAACCCGACGATTATCGCGTCGAAAGTTTATTAGACAAGTTGCTTGCTCACAGATTCATATAACCAACAGACATAACGTTAAAGAAAACTAAAAGAAGATTCTTTTAGTTTTCTTTAACGTTATGTCTGTTGGTTATACAGACCATTCATACATGCCATTCGTAGCTACGATTATTACGCATCTCGACCAAAATCACGCACTAGACTTTCGTATAAATGAATCGATTGAAAAAAGAAAACTCCACCTTTCGTTACCAAAAAAACATAGTAAAAGAAACGTAACAAGTCACGCTATCTAGCCCCTGCATCACTATAACAACCTAGGGATATTTAACACTCATGTTTTGATGACAACACGTATGGTTCCACCCTTTTTACCAATTTTTTTTCTTTTATGCTGCTTTAGAAAATTATCAGTTTTAGAAAATGATCAGTTTTAGAAAATGATCAGCTTTAGAAAACGATCAAACGGTCGTCCGACAAACTGATTGATGTCCGTCTCAACATACAGGTTTGACTTTACTGATTTGTAATAATATAAATTTGCTTAATAAAAAACTCCTAAACCGTATAACTAAAGTTTTAGTTTTACTATAACAATATTCTACAGTGGGTAAAAATTCCATTCCCTCGCAAAAATAAAACTGGCTAGAAATCACATTTTTTAGTCTTACTTACGATGGACTTCGGTTGGGTAAAGTTTAATCTAGAAAGTATATTGTAGGTTCTGACCTTGCTTGGAATATTTCCACTAGCTTTGATCTTCTGCAACAAACCCCAAAAAGTTATTTCCTAACCTAACGCATAGTTTGTTTAGGAGACAACCTGAATTTTTTTTATTTTAAAAAGTTGAGTTCATGCTCTCAATCCAGTCCTCATTAGACCCTATAATCAACATGCCGATGCTAAATGAAGGGTTGCCAGCAATGACTTTTTTTTGTGGGTGGGAGGGGGGGGGGGAGGAAGGGAGACAGAATTTTATCTAGAAAGTATTTTGCAGGGACCGAACTTTGTTTGGAATATTGCCACTAGTTAATCTTCTGCAACTAACCCTAAAACTAGAGCCTAACCTTATTCAGCCCAACCTGTTACGCATGAAAATAACATTAGTAGCGAATCATGAAAAAAAAATTACATTGAAAAAAATTGCTGCGGATTATAAACGGCCTGACGCAATAAGGCCTCGAAAAAAAAAGACTCAGAAAAAAGGCCATTTTATGGTGAAACTCGTATCCTGCCTGGTGAAATTCAAACCACGGCAAAGTGACTTGACGTACCTATGATACCCTAATAACACCGTGGTAAAACAACAAGAACAACATAAAGTTTGTTTATGTAGTAGCCACCCTGCATATTTTACATTTAATATTCAAAATGAAGTAACTTTCAACCTCGTCTATCAAATCTTGTTTTTTCCCATGTGTCGAAGCTCCATGTCGCAATAAATTGTACTTCAGCTGCTCGATCGGTCTTGGTTCGTACTGAACGCCAGCCATTGTTTCCACGCGAGATGAGAGTCAAGGACCAGTAGTACACGACTCCTCCTGGCGGCAATCGCGAGTGCTAAGGTGCCCCATTTGTGTATCTTGTCAAAATACTGAACGAGCTCCATATGAACCTTGTCCAAATCTCGTTTTTTTATAGGGAATGGCCAGAGGTTAACTAAACCAACTCAAGACCCATGGATAAGTGATGGTTTCTCCAATATTCAGCTCACTGGGTCGAATTTACTGCTTCCAGAAGCAGTACTTTGCATAGTGAATGCATATTTCTGAGAATGATGATCCCTTTCATTTGAGCCACAGTGAAGCAGCATAGCATATGTTTTATGACCTTGTTCTGTCTCTCAAAAACGTAAGGCTTGGTTGAAAAGAGATTACTTAATTGATTTTTATGCCCAGTTTGTCCCACAGTCCTCGCCAAATTTTCCCGCAAAACAAGCCCCATTCTCAGAAAAAAATGTATTAAAAAATGCCGTATTTCAGGACCATATCTTTAACACCCAGACAATTGTTTCTGTTTGGCAGCTATGAGAGCATACAGTTTGGACCAAGAACTGAACTCATCGAGAACTATGAGTATCCACTTGAAACCTAGCAGGTTTCATGCCAATAGAGCCAACCAATTCCTGGAGATTTTCACGAGTTTTAAAGATGCCATCCATACGTTGGTGCATGGACTGTGGCATTCATGCGGTAATGCAGTGTTTACATGCTTCATGGAACATAGGCTTTGCCTAGGCATCCCATCAAGCAAGCAAAGTCTCCCTGGAGTGGAGGTTGCTTCTGTCAACAGCTAATGATTTGTCTGCTACACTGCCTACCCTAGCAATTTAGCATGATGACCAGTTGTCATCAACCCATTCTTTCTGGATCTGTTCCAAACTTGGAAATCTGGTGGGAATCTTGGTAACCCTCACTTGTTCCAGCTCACAATCTGCTAACAGTATAGGATTTCTGTTCTAGTACGTCCTAGTGATCGTATCCGATCCTCGGTGTAGGTTTCCGTCTCCTTTTTTGAGATGAATTACGAAATCTATTTCCTGGAGTTCAAAGATTTACCTTGCTAACCATCCGGTTGGCTGTTTTACCTACTTTAGGAACAAGAGGACAGAATCAGTTTTGATGAGATCATGAGCATTTTCAATCTATGGCCTGAACTTTCAAATGGCATACATTAAGGCTCCCATTTTAAGCTCAGAACTTTTTTTTTACATTCCAACAGCATCCTGCCAGCGAATGCAATTGGGGCAAGCCTATGACCTTTTACTTGCTAGTGAATCACAGCGTACATAAGTTCTTTATACCCAGTGGTGTAGTTGGGGGGAGGGGGGGGAGAGGTTTGAGCACGAAAGAGTGGAGCTGGTTTACTTTTTTGAAAATAATATATTGTGCGATTTTTTTCCCAGGCAGCCTGCTTTCAGGGCAGCGACAGCCAACCAGAGCGATACGCAAACCATCTCTAGAGAGTAGAGTAAGAGCCTAGCCTGACACCATGCACTGCTTCTTATCTATCTCGTGTTGCTAGGGTCGATGGTCCTGTTACCTGACACCCTCCCCCCCACAGATTCTTAAACCGATTCTTTTGATGTGATGTGGACTGGTGAGGTGAGTGACGAGGAGTGTTAAATAAGCTCAGTAAAGTAAACTTTCTGGCAATGTTTGACTGTGTACCCATATGTGAATTATCATTCTATTTTTGGTTTGCTTTTTATCACCGGGTTTTCTTACTTTATTTGTTGCCACTACATGCAGGCAGGGTATTTGTTTATACCCTGTGGTTGGGGAAGTGCTTGATCACTTGCACCTGTTCAGAATCAGTGGATAACTGGTGTAGATTGATTACGAGCTTCAGGTAGTTAAGACTTAGACGTAACTTCTTCAAATTTCCTGTAAGACCACTTTCCTAGTCTCTCCAGTATACCTGAAATACTATCTAAGTGATTTTGAAATATTTCACAGTAAATGATCAAATCGTCCACATAAATGATCGCATGGCAACACAAAGAATCTCCATGTGCCATAGCCATAAGCCACATAACCAGTCCATTCCACAAGCCATAAGGCATTTTTTGAACTACCATGAACCCACGTAATGTTGAAAACAAGTGTAGTTATTGCTTTCAGTTTTCATTCCTATCTATAAGGCTCCTCAGCTCATGTGAAGGATTGTAAACCAGTTGGATTTACCCAGCATGGTTAGTACTAGGCTAGCCTACTGGTTGGCTGGCTGTCTTTGATAAGATAAGAAAATGTTTATTTGCCTTAGCAAAAGGATGAACAATAGGGCATGCCACTTACATTGGTCCTGTCTAAAAACAAGTACATCGAATATCGAATGAACAAGATAAAAATAGACAATACACAACTAAAATACAACAAAACATTAAGCAATATATGTTGTATGGTGACGGAGCTTGTCACAAGCGCGCGCGCGGCGCAGCATTATCTCGATGGGTTTTGGGCGGGAGTTACTAAATTGGGCGAGCGAAGTCGACCTTCATTCGGGAAATCATCATGCATCAAAATGAATCAAACATCGAAATTAAACATGGTACAAGACAAAAGAAGCCTTGTTTTCCCCTTGCACCCGATTGGTGACAAAATTGGCACCTCGAACTAAAGTGGAAAGGAAAATTGATGGTAATTTCGCAAGTGGATGGGTGAGTGATGTAAGTAATGGCAGACGAAGAGCGTCGAGTGCCAGAACTTTGGAAAAATACGAAAATCGTGCAGGCATCCGGCGGTAATGACTGTTGACCATCGTTCAATGATGTATTGAGATTCTGATTGCACAAAGAACCGCAGATTATTGAGCGATTTTAGTGAGGAATATCCAAACTTCACGGTGGCCTGTGTGGTGTGATTGACGTGCATAAACGACGCATGGCGGCGTTGGCTCTCTGGCTTTGGGTTTCGTTCGCTAATTATGATTTCGTTGGTAAGGAAATTAGATAACTGTGGGAAGAGGTACAGTAGACATTGCAAATTTAATTGAGCTGCGTTTGAACAGGAAATGAAGATGACTGACGAGGGGGCACATGCTGGGGAATGGAGGAGGGACAATTTGGGTAGACAAGATGATGGCACGCAACAGCAAATGGCTATGCCTTTCACAAATGTTTGTCAACCAAAAATGAAATAAAACAAGATAATACATTACAATACCGGGGAGCAGACTTTCAATTATCTTAAAAAAGGTGGATACTCACCACTAAACAAAATTCCTCCACTAAACTCACCACTAAACAAAATTTAATGGTCTTGGATTTGATAAGCAGTAATCGAGTTATAATCTTTTAGCTCCTGCCTTACCCAGTTAGTGACAAGAACAGGTACAGCACTCCACAGGCTGATTGATTGAGCACTTAGTAACATTTCGGAACCACTCAAGTATCTAGTTTCAATGATTACTCTGGTTTGATGGTGATATTGACAGGCCGATGTGAAACGGCTTGGCCGTGTACTTGGTTCAATGTCTATCTTGTATTGGCAGAAATGTGTACTACTTCGTTTGCACGAGAACACACATCTGAATCTGTGTTGACACCTAAGCAATTTGTGTTCTGACTTGTTACAATGCTATGCACTTGCTCGATTTATCGTCTGTGGCACACCACTCGCATTCCCCATCTACAGCTAGTTGCATGACTTGTTCAGCTTTTGTTTGAGTAACTTTAGCAAATGAAATGGTTTCTTGTACCTCTGAACCTACAAGGCATACACAATTTCTGATATTTGGCATGAGGCCCTTATGACTGCAAAAATCTCTACCTAAAATAACACTGTCAGCAGCTTTCTCGGGGATACGAAATGTCGGCTGAGTAGCATGACCTTTGCATGGGCCACCTAACAGTTGCTTGCAAACAAACGTCGCCTTGGGTTTTTCAGCTGCCAAAATTAAAGTTATATAACAATGTCTGCACCATTTCATCCCATTTGCCTGCAAAGCACGTTCTCTTATCCCAGACATTATCGTGGAACTGGAACCGGTATCGATTAGAACTTTGCAGGGGTCACCTGTAACTTTAATGCTTATTAAAGGCACAGTTCCTGACTTGGCAAGCTCATCCCTTGAAGTGCTGAACATTTGATGCAAAAAAAAAACATTTTAGGGTGCGTTCTGAAGTCCTGCCTTTGCTTGCCAAGAACTATTTACCCTATAGTAGCTCAGTTTTAACGAGTTATTGCCTGCTTTCCTCTTGTTTTATGGCTTTTTTAGGACATTGGTTGGCCTACGATTTTGATCCTAACAGATGCAAAAGTTGCCCTAAAAAGTTTTCTTTCCTTCCTCGGCTGCTGGCGTGTCTCCTTGTTGCCTGCACACTGGTGGGTTTAATGATTGGAAGTTGCATTTCCATTGGCACAGGGAACTGAGTAATTTCCAGCCTTACATCCAGATTGGCCGCCATCACAGGTTTCGTCTTCCGTGTGAATGTAAGTGTCAGTTTTGTGCTGCATATTGCCAGCTTGAAACATCACCTCTTTCTTCGTAGTTGGCTATCTGGTGTATCTGTGACTCCAGAGGATATTGAAGCTTAGTTCTGCCAAGAAGAAAGTACTGACTCTACAGACCAGGACAGGTCAGGGAGATTGCTACATTCTCTGCTGTAATAAGGACTTACTGATCTGTGCCCCTTCGATCACCATTTCTTGTAAGGAGTCAAATTGACAACTCTAGAAGTGCTGCTTGCAATCAGAATCAAATAGGTTGATTCCATCTGATTCTGTCGCATCTGGTGCTATATTTATATAGAATCCATTGTCGGCTTGGACGTAACTCAAAAAAGACTTCTCACCGTTAACTCTAATTCCGTTGCAAACCTTAATAATTTAGTACTTCATAGTCCAAATTAAAGGCTTCTTTGAACCTGTGGCAGTCCAAAAATAGTCCCAAGAATTTGAACCACCATTCTGCTTTGCCATACAGGGTAAAGAAACTGGTACTCATCGCATAGGCTTGCGGCAGACTTACTGCGATACAATATTTTGATAAAGCATCCAAACTTTCTGCTGCCAAATTCTTGTCCCCATGCCCAGTATACACAGGCATGGCAACCTTTGGAAGCTGAAGTTCAGGCCATGGTAGTGCTGTACATATGCCAGTTGTATGCCATTCCATCCCTTGAGAAACCATAGGGTTCGTCCTAGTTTTGATCCCTAGGATTATACCCTGGGCCAGTCTGACTGAGCATTTCTCCTTCGTAGATTCCTCCTCACTGTGTTACAAGATTGGGATCCTTCCCTATGCCTACGGCACTTTTTTACCTCATTAACGCAGTCATTAATGCAAAATATTGCGTCACTTTCGCCTCTATCCCACTTCCCCCTACCCTGTCCGCGTCCACCCACTCTTTTTCTTGCCGCTGGCGCGTGCAGTCAGACATTCTTAAGCTAAGATTGTTGAATTACTAAGGAAAATTCGTTTCGAACGATCGTTTTCGCAGTTGAACTGTAGTGCGCCATCTTTCCAACTCCAAGCCAAGCAGCGTGGCTACGAGGCAACACGGTGGGTGGTGAGTATTTCTATCGATACTGGTTGGAGAGTATTAAGATGGCGGCCGGCATGGTAGTGGCAGATTTGTGAGAACGAATAACGTGGCGGCCTGTTAGGCCGGCCAAGTACGTCCGCACGTGGATATAATTGCTTCTTGAGAACGTGGCGGCAGTGGTTTAATACGGATTGTCCGGTTCGTAGTATTTATTTTTGGTTTGTGTGGCGGAATTTGGAAGAGAAGTGTGTTTGGAAGTTCATATGTGAAACCCATTGTTGGAGTCGGTAACTGACCGAACCGACAGGAGCCGCACGTGGCGGACGGTGGAAAAAGTGGTAGTTGGTGGTGATAAAACAGTACGAATGGCTCGGTTTTAAACTTTTTTTTTTTGGGCGATGCGAAACGCTGGGGCATGTAAGGCATCGGCTCTACCGAGCGTGAGTAGATGATTTTTGTTGTGTGTGCAGTTGGATTGGTGGAAAACAAACGCTGGAACGTAGCTTGGAAAAATGACCACATGGCGTGCTGGAAGTTTGAGAGGCCATAGGGCAGAGTGGGCGGCCATTGGGGAGTCACCGGCGGTATTGGATATTGTAGACGGTGCTGGTCTATAGTTGGAAAATACGCCACCGCTGAGGGCGGTTTCGGCGAGCCCGCCATTACTTGACGATGCGAAGGAGATTGCCCCAAAATTGAGCGAGATGTTAGCTCAAGGTGTAA
Source organism: Lithobius niger (assembly GCA_023313725.1). Taxonomy (NCBI): domain Eukaryota; kingdom Metazoa; phylum Arthropoda; class Chilopoda; order Lithobiomorpha; family Lithobiidae; genus Lithobius; species Lithobius niger. The sequence continues at coordinate 15,878 of JAHWFP010255938.1, forward strand.
TTGAGAGAGTGAAAAACGGGAGTGTAGGATTACTTGGATACACTACCGAGGGTAGTAGAGCATTTACAGCCGGGGTGGTGGATGGCTACCATCGATCTGTCTCAGGCGTACTATGCAGTGGCAATAAGGGAGGGACGGTGCACGACGATTGTTGATGTTTTCCTGGCATGGTTGTTTTTACCGCTTTTGTGTGCTGCCATTTGGGTTGGCTTCGGCCCCGGGTACTTTTATGAAGCTTATGTCAGTGGTGAGGCGCTTCTTGCACCGGGCCAGTGTGTTAATTTTCGTTTACCTGGATGATTTTGCAGTAATAGGCACGTCTGCAGCAGGTGTGCGGCGGGATATGCGGAAAGTGTTGGAAACCTTGCAGAAGTTAGGCTTTTTCGTAAACTATGGAAAGAGTGTGCTGGTACCGTCGCAGGCTTTGCAATTTTTGGGTACGATGTTGGATCTAAAGTCACCCCGTTTTGTGCTGCAGCCTGAGAAACAGGCTCGTAGGGTGCGCTTGGTTGCGGGACTGCAACGAGACCCCGGTCACGGTTGTTAAGGAGCTTCAAAGGTTGTTGGGGCTGGCAGAAAGTTTGTTGTGTGCCGTGGAGAGCGACAAGTTGCACACGCGTTGGTGGCAACATGACCTGGTGACCTGGTGTCGTGCGGGAGTGCACGGAGGAAGCCTCTCGCAAGGATTTTGCGAGGATTTGAGCTGGTGGGCGAAGGCTCTGAGTCACTCAGTGGTAGCAATATCCTGGGTCTCTGTGGAGGCAGCAGTAGTGGTGACAACGGACGCTTCGGACATGGGCTGGGGAGCAGCCACTGGAGATACGCAAGCACAGGGGAGGAGGTGGCCCAGGGAGGCTGCCTTGCATATAAATGCGAGAGAATTATTGGCTATGCTAAAAGCGCTAGACATATTAGGAGACCTGGTCAGGGGACGGGTCGTGCGAATCCTTTTGGATAATGTGGTGGCCGTGGCATACGTGAATCATCAAGGGGGGGACGAAGTCCCAGATGCTTAATGACATGGACCGTTGCCTAGGGCAGCGTATAAGTCAGTTGGATTGTGTGGTACAGGCGGCATTTGTGCCGGGGAAGTTGAATGTGACAGCGGATGGTCTATCTCGAAATTTCTGGGACAGATTTGACTTCCGATTGTGTACTGCGGCGAACCAATGGATTTGTAGGTGGTTTGGGAGGCCAGACGTGGACGTGTTCTCTTCGGAGGCAACGGCCCAATTGTAGCGATTTGGGTCGTGGAGACACTGCCCAGGGGCAGAGTTTGTGGAAGCGTTCAGTGTGAACTGGGGCCCGTTCTTTCCATATCTTTTGCCCCCGTGTCCTTTAATTGGACGTTGCGTAGACAAGCTCATCATGGATCGAGTTGAATGGGCAGTACTGGTGACACCAGACTGGCAGTGTACAGCCTGGTTCGTCCGGCTGATGGCCTGCGCCAAGGAGGGACCGTATCCCTTGCGGAGCTCAGGGGCCGTCCTCTGGGACACGTACTTGGACGCCGAGGTGACGGAAAAGTGGGGTCTCTGGTAGTCTGAGGTGTAGGTACAGGTTGATTATTAAGTGGGACCAAGGTCACCACAGCCATCTTCGGAGCGATTCCGAGGTGTGCACTGCTTCCTAATCTATCCCAATCTTGTAACACATTGAGGAGGATTCTACGAAGTAGAAATGAAGATTCTCCCAGAGAACTTGTTCTCGCCAGGAGAATCTAAGTTCTCTGAGTGGAATCCGACGAAACTGTGTTACAAAACAGGGCCCGCCCGCCTCCCTGCATGGAATCGTACGTTCACAGCAAGAAAAGAGTGAGTGGACGTGGACAGGGTAGGGGGAAGTGGGATAGAGGCGAAAGTGACGCAATATTTTGCATAAATGACTGCGTTAATGAGGTAAAAAAGCGCCGTAGGCATAGGGAAGAATCCCAATCTTGTAACACAGTTTCGTCGGATTCCACTCAGAGAACTTAAGATTCTCCTGGCGAGAACAAGTTCTCTGGGAGAATCTTCATTTCTGTCAGATGCCATTTTGTTCCCATCAAAAGATCTTTCATCCCTAATTTGAGTTTTTCTAAGACACGTATTTTCGAATCTGTGCCCTTCATAAGGGTAGTAATCTTTCATTCGAGCTTTGTTACAATCCAAACTTTTGACTCGGTGTATTTCTTCAGCTGGAGTGCTCCAGTCGTTATAGCTCCCACGTGTTTGCCTGTCTTCCAGAGTTTGTTTCACTGGATGACTGCACATACAAGGAAGCCATGTTATCTGCTTGCATTTGCTTACAGAAGACTGGGTTGAGTGAGATGGCCTTCTTATAATGGTGTTTGCTATTATGGGGTTGTGTGAAGACATCTCCCTCATTTGCCTTCTGAGATCTTTAATTTTGAGCAGTTTTCAAGCTACTCGAAGACACTGTCTCGAAACTGGTGGAAGTGAGCAGGATTCTACACAATCTTGAAAATCAGATAAAGGTTTTTCCATTTTTGCGAATTTTCTCTTTGTTGCCGACCTCCAAGTACCACATCTGGCATTCTGAGGCGAGGTGAGTAACAACGTTCTCCTCAATATCCGCAAACTCAGGCCCAATTTTAAATCTTTTGTACTCCTGCGAGTTGTTAAAATGGTGCTAGTCACCCTCAATAACAACAATAATGTCCGTAGTTCTAGCATTGTTATTTTTTACCTTTGTTCTTTTACACAGCCTTCAAAGTTTCGCACAATCTTTGATCATGGTACTGAATGAAGAACCTATCTCTGCCATTTCTGGTTCAAGAACACCTCAGTTTGGGGAAAAAAGGTTATTTTCGTGCGTTTTCTCGCATTTTTTTTTATCGGCAACGTTATTCTGTGACAATATAGTTACTAGTTAGCCTATTAAGCTAGCTTGAGTAGGTCTGTTTTAAAAAAAACTTTTTTTCTTTAATAACTTTACTTCCTGACAAAATAAGGAATAGTTAACCTATTAAACTTGGGAATAGTTTTGCATGGGATGAGGTTTAAAACATAACATCAGTTTACCTTCTCGTTCTGTCTTCACAAATTTATTGTGCAACATGCGCTCCTTCACTTTTCATAAAGTTACACTCTACTAAACTATTAGTTTTGATTTCCCAACTGCCAAGTTATTTGTGTGTTTATACTTTATTTTTGGACACGAGTGTTAGTAAAAATAAAATCAGGGCATTTCATTTTCCGCACAAAGTTTTCATTTCACAGAAGAAGAAACAATTGGTGCTCGGCACCAAATGATTTTTTTTTGTTCCCGAAGGTTGAAAGGTACGAATAGTTTTAAAGGTATAGTTTTTGTTCCCGAAAGTTGAAAGGTATAGTTTTTAAGTTAAAACCTGTTTTAATGTTAAACCTGTTCTCTTTAGACTTACAAAAGTATTTTAGATGAACTATGGGATGTAATGAAGCTCCTTTTCAGTGTTTTTACAGCACCTAATAAGCAAA
>JAHWFP010255942.1:2269-13614 GCA_023313725.1 Lithobius niger
TTTTTTTTTATGAAGCCATAGGTTACATACAGTAAGAAAAATAATTGTACAGTAAAATGAAGTGGTCATACGTTTTTCAGCAGGGGGATAAGGGGGGGTACCTAAAATTTACCCCTTCCCAGAGAAAATATTTATTTACGACACTGAACGACGTTGCCAATTGCAAACAACAACTGGGGGGAGGGGGTAGTTGGTGGACAGGTAGAACTGAAAAAAAGTTAAAAGAAAGAGGTAAAATACTAATGAATGGTATTGTCGAGTGGGGGGGGGGGGGGTATAAACAACCGAAGAGAGGACCTTTTGGACTTTGGGGGAGCTAGTAAATGTGTAACGTCACGTACCAAACGGGGTGGAAAGCAAAAAATAATCTAGCTGTCAGACTAATTTGCAATCCATTCGCAACCCCCGTCTCCCTCGGTAACGGGGGGGGGGGGGGAGGAGAGGAGAGTGTAAAATGGAAATAAACGTCTTTATTGTTTCTGTTAAAAAGGGGAGAAAATACTTATGTTAAGCCCTGGCATACACTACGTTTAAAGGGGCTTGGAAAAGAAATTGAATTAACGAGATTAAACTATAATAATAGTTTAGCTTCGCAGCACTTGCACTAATGTAAACAACGCAACCAGGATAGGAGTTATATGATGACGAATTAACAACTTTAATAGGAAACCAAATAATAAAAGAAGATAACGCAATGCAGCTATGCATTGATCAAAGAAGTCGCTGAAATAACCAAGCATTTTATGGCTAAAACACCTGCCAGTTACGTACTCAAAATTCCGGTTGGTGGTGGTCGTCTGTTGGATTGGTACCGAAGCGGTGTTTGCTGTATAACAACTGCCGACAAACCCGTAGGCCTACAGCTTGAACTGAATTGTCCTCTTAAATGATAAACAACCGTAAGCATCGAAAAATAGCTGGCGTATACGTTGAGACCAAAGAAGAACAATTGAGACGGTTCACTATATCAGCCGCCGGGATCGTGCATAGAAGCCGTACTTACTCGTTACCATGGTTACCAGTTTGAGCTAGCGCTGGCCGTCCGGCGTCTTGTGCTCATTTTCAGTTATATTGTTGATTGGAATTCTGTAGCTTAATACACACGAACACACTTTTTACGTTCGGAGCGGTCCAACTTACGTTTTATGATTAGTATTCATTCCTGAGTTACGTCGATTCATCAGATCGAAAACGGCGGCCATGTTAAATCCACAGATCACAGAAATTCGTGTCGTCAGCGGGGCTCTTCCAGTGACTGCGTGAGCGCGAGTACGTAAATATGCAGGAATTGTCGGAATAGACCGGTGTGTTTAGAATGTAACACTGCGGAAAATTTAAAGAAAGAAAGTAATGTTGGAGGTTTAAACATTACTTTCTTTCTTTCTTTGCAACAACTCTATCGCTGGTATTATTGGTCGATTCCGAAGTTGGTGTACCATGTGGGGTACTCCAGGGCTCAGTGCTTGGTCCCCTTCTGTTTTTGACATACATAAATGATCTTACCGTGACCTCGTCCTCAGCTTATGGGGTAAAATTTGCTGACGACATTAAAATTGGGACGGATGTGTTGGTTGCAGAACCATCGCCCGTACTTGGGAAGAAGATTGAAAATGTCTTATCATGGTCCGATATTTGGCAGTTGCCTCTTTCAAACTCAAAATGCCAACTTTTTCATGTTTGCCCAGATCCCCCCAGGCTACAGCTATCTGCTTGGTAGGGATACTCTTCCAGCTGTCGAGAAAATTCAGGATCTCGGTATCTGGTTTACATCAGATTTAAAGGCATCGACACATTGTCTGAAGGTAGTGCCATCGCTTTTCGTCGTTTGGCAGTGGTTAACCGTTGTTTCACTTCAGGAAATTTGTTAACAAAGGTTTGGGCATTCAAAATTTTTGTTCGCCCAATCCTTGAATACGCAACACCAGTTTGGTCACCATTTTTAGCTAGGGACATCGACTTAATCGAGTCAGTACAGAGAAAATTTACAAAGCACCTTCCTGGACTTCGTGAGGTTAATCATCTGGATTGGCTTGCTTTGGCCGGCCTGGAGCTATTGGAGTTGCGTCGACTGAGATACGATCTCATTTTAACGTATAAGATTTTACACAATCTTATTTCAGTGGACTTACCTTTTTTCGATCTTGCCCCGAGTATTCATTATACTAGGGGTCACCCATGGAAATTGGCGGTACAGGGGTCACGGCTTGACTGTAGAAAAAAATTTTGCGGTCAGGGTGGTACCAATTTGGAATTCTCTTCGTTCCAGGACGGTTGGTATGAAAACGGAGGAAGGCTTCCGCAGGGAGCTGCTCTCAGAAAACCTTACACCATTTATCAAGAGGCTTTGCTAGTAGACAACCCCCCATCACGCATTGCGGTACGGTATTGCACCTCACAACCATATTCCGGCTCTATCCACTAATATCCGCCAAAATTTTCAATTGCGGTATTTTTGTTTTAACTTCTGTGTACTTTGGTTGCTTTTAATTGGGACTGGTGTTAGTGGGTCACGCCCCTTCCAGTGCCCTATCACTATTGTGGTAAAATTATTATTATTATTATTATTAATTAATTAATTATTATTATTATTATTATTATTATTATTATTAAGTAAAAAAAGGGTTTAACGAGCGTTAACCACTCCTGGTCATCTGCCCGAAGCCCTAAGGCCCTATGTCTGCAACAGCCAGATTCCCAGGCGGTCACCCACCCAAGTAACAATCCAGCCCAATGCTGCCTATTAAGTACTCCTTCAGCAAACAAGGGAAATGAGATTTTGCCCCCTCAGACTACAAACAAACTTTAGTAATAATATCCCACGTGGGGTGACTGTTAAAAGCGTATTGTTAAAGCATCGTTGCTCGGGGGTAACTGACTGTTCCTTCATTTCGAATGTCCCCTTCGACGAACAATGGACATTTTTTTTAACAATACGACGCTTGAAACGTCATATCAAAGCATACTGTTAAAGCATTGTTGTACGATTGTTGTTCGAGCTTTCGGAAAACAAGGAAATGAGATCTTCTTTCTTCCGACAACGGTATTTCTGTTCGGCGCTGCTGCTATACACGAAATGAAGGTAGGGTAATAAGAAAGTTATAGCATGGTTTTGCAACAATGGGCCGGTATAAGCGATTTAATGCACACTTTTGGTAGACCGACGTCCGAGGAGGTGTAGAACATCCTCGGACGATTCTACACCTCCTCGGACGTCGCTCTACCAAAAGTGTGCATTAAATCGCTTATACCGGCCCATTTTGCAAAACCATGCTAAACCACTACTTCTTTATCAATGTTTTGATCTCTGTTGGATGCATTGTTGGCTTGCTGTTGGCATGTATTTTGTATGTAAATTAATAAGTGGCAAACTTTATACGCCTGATGCAGTATTCTCCAGATGCTATCCTTACCCTTGTCTATTTATTGTTATCAATGCGTGCAGTCTTCGCCTTTCATTCCATGTAATGTCCATCATAGGGGATTTGGAATTTCTAAATAAAGTCATAAAAAAGTTATAAAGTTAACTAACCGCGAGAGGTCGGCAACACGTCAGTAAGACCACAGCCACCTACAGTAAAGGCCGGATCAGATAAAGACAAATTAGGCGCGTAAAATCAACCATTGACATTGAAGGAAGAGCAAGTTTGCTAGGTACTGCCATCTCTACATCAAGCGGCGAAATTTCAAACTAACCGACGAGGGTTCCTAATTCTGTCAACCGATGACGCCACTTGGCAAACTTGTCGCGCCGTTATTTGTCGCGCCTTCTAGCGGAGCATTGTGGAAGATGGATACGGCCTTTACTATAGGTGGCTGCGGTAAGACACACAGACAAGGGCCAAGCCACAACAGGGAAATGTCCAATCCATTACATTGCGAAACATATACATTAAGGTTGGAAATCGGAGAAGTGCCAGCAGCCAGCCAATCAAAAAAAAATCGCCAATTTTTTTCTGACCTAAGAAATCGGCTCGCAGTGTTTTTACTTTCGTTTTTTACCTCCATTTAGCCACGAATGTGGCGTCCGTTGCTTCTGCTTTATACATAACAGAGAAGACGAAATGACAAGAAAAATATCCAGGGACGGATTGGGGGGGGGGGGGGGGACCCGGGGGTGTTTCTCGTGGGGGGGGGGGGGCAGTTTCAAGCGCATATATTTTTAAGAAATCGGCGCTTTCCAGCAACTAGGAGATGCACAATTTTCGTAGGAATTCATTTCAAATTTTTCCCCAATCTTTTTTTTTAAACTAGGGCCTCCTATAGCGTACGGGTGGGGGAGGGGACTCCGGGGAGGAGCCCCTAAGCTAGCATATTTTAAAGGAATCTGCGTAAATTTGAAAGGTTTTCCAGCAACTTACCTAGGAATTTCCTAGGAATTCATTTCAAAGTTTTCCCTAATGTTTTTTTTCAAACAGGGCTTCCTGTAGTGTAAAGGTTCTGGGTGGATCCACAGATGCTAGTGTATTTTAAAGAAATCGGCGTTTATTTGAAATGTTTTCCAGCAACTTAGAGATGCAAATTTCATAGGAATTCATGTCAAATTTTTCCCCCTAATTTTTTTTTTTTAAACAAAGGGCCTCCTGAAGTGGGGGCTTCACCGGTGATCCCCGCGTTCCCGGGCGGCCCAATCCGATACTGTAAATATCAAACGCAAAAAAAGAAAACAAAACAAAACAAAATACTGTTCATGAATCAAACAAAAATGCAAAAAGAAAGTTCGGAATGCCAACATGCAATTAAAAACAAACAGCAGAAATAAAAAAAAACACCACCACATTTCCAAAATAGCACAAAAACTTCCATACCAGAGTCAAAAACACCTCAATTCATGCTAGGGGGTGAAAAGAATGGCTTTAAAACAACTTATTTTCAGCAATTTTTAGTGCGTGAAACGTATAATTTCAAAAGCACTAAAATTACTGAAAACGTGGAAGTCAGAACGTAATTGCTTTTGCTAAATTTTGTGGGAGGGTGATCTCCCCCTTTGTTGTAACGTTATAACCCCCCCCCCCCCCCACCTTCCGGATGCTTCTAATCGCTGCTTATTTTTTATAGTTGTAGGACTCAACTTAGGAGTAGGACTTGTCAGTAAGGCCGCCTACCATTTTACGCAGCACTTGGCGCACATGTTTGCCAACTGCTCCAACTAATATTTCAGAGAGATTGACACCTCCGCTACACCAAAGCTGCGGTCCTACAGCACACTATCACGCTCGCGCAACGGGAGTAGACGCGTGATTTTCGACTCAAGTTACCCGTTAGTTCTATTTGGTACTGACTTTTTCGATTTATGATTTATTTACGGGTACTCTGAGTCGGATATTTCGGATTTCGCTGTAACGCTGCCTCTCCCGAGTACAAGTTCGCAGTTTTAAAAATTATGAATTTCGACGCGTTTCTGGAAAACACAGGCCAGTTTGGTACTTTCCAATGCTTCGTTCTATTTCTTCTTTCATTTTCCATATTTTTCAGCAGTTGGCAGTGTTATCTTCACGCATTTTTGGGATTCGTTCCTCCACATCGGTAAGTGTTAAAGATAATAATAATAATAATAATAATAATAATACCTTTATTTCAAATTACTAATACAATGTAATCCTCGAAGTTACAAAGAAAAAATGCAACTTGTGTGAGTATGACACCTATCATTTTCACTCATTATTGTACTATTCTTATCATTTACAGGAAGCTCGACCATAATAATAATAATAATAATCGATAATAATAATAACAATAATAATAATAGCACTTTATTACCCAATAAAAAGATGGTAACAGGATATCTGTAAGGATCACAAGTATACACTTAGGAAAATTGGAAATAAAGCCAACAGCGAAAATCATACACTAGAAATAACGTAGTTCAGTAAGCCACCTTTATGCTCTTACGTTTCGTCGGAGTGGCATGACCCGGATTCGAACCAGCTACCCAGTTCGCCCCCAGTGGCAAGCCAGTTGAGGATGTGGCCATAGCGACTAAGGCGCTATGCAAGTGATCTGGGGGCGAACTGGGTAGCTGGTTCGAATCCGGGTCATGCCACTCCGACGAAACGTAAGAGCTTACTGAACTACGTTATTTCTAGTGTATGATTTTCGCTGTTGGTTTTATTTCCAATTTTCCTTAGTATTATTTCCAGCGATTTATGTCTATTTATTAAGTATACACTTACACAGGTCCTAAAAATATGGTTACAATAACTAAAGATACAAAAGAAGAAAAAATTTTGTGGTCTGAATATCCCCATCTCTGCTCCCTCTTTGAACCCCTGCTGATTTGTGTTATGGAAGTAAATGTTTATCCAACCAAAACCGAAACTAGTAAAGAGCAGCCACCAAGTTTCCAAGAATGGTTGGCCTTTCAAAGTAGTGATATCATTCAACCAGGGAAAGGCCGCCAAGGTTAATCCTATTAGCCAAGTTAATCGCACGTACTAATAGTTTGAAAATTAAATGAAAACTAGAAGATTGCTACTAGTGGTAGCAATCTTCAAGTTATCATTTAACGTCCAAAGTATTATTCCGTGGGATTAACCTTGGCGGCCTTTCCCTGGTTGAATGATATTACTACTTTGAAAGTCCGACCATTCTTGGAAACTTGGCGGCTGCTCTTTACCAGTTTCGGTTTTGGGTGGATATCACAACTTTCATAGGCCTGTGAATACAAAGAATTCCACTGTCTAATAGTCACCTCTACCTTTTTTGTCTGGAGTGTCTATAAATTTTATAATTCATAATTCTTACGTTTGCTATCGCTTTACACCACCCAAATGGACATGGTTTGGCGTATTGTATGCCATGTTTCGCATGATTAAGTCAATTTAATCCGATTTTTGAGCGCACTGGCTAAAAAACGCTGATTTTCGTTCGCTTCGCTCACTCAATCAGCGCATCCCCCTTCACTTGGCTCTCTCGAGGTTAACGTTAATCATTCAGACATGAAGACATACTACAAACTCACGGAATGGTAAATGTTCGTACAGTTCTAATATTCTGGTGGCATATGAAGATTACTAAAACTAATCAACTCTCAGCTGTTTAAAATTACTCGCCACTTACACTAGACTGCAAGAACAGTAAGTCAATATAATTCAGATAATTCAGTTTGGGTTCGTGTACCGTAAAAAAAAAAAACCAAACCTTTGCAATAAAAAAATAAAGATATTCAGTCTGTTTGTGAACCACCTATTTGCCAAAACAGTGCATTCTGACAATATAAGTACTGAAACGATAAACGTGCAACACTTAAGCATGTTATAATCTACTGTTGAATAACAATACAAACAATGGTTACAACAATAATTTTCACTTACGAGCCACTTCAGGGCCACGTGCTTCTAGCTGCAACCCCCATTTTAGAAAAAGGCACTTCCCCATATGACGCTTTACCTGTCTGCCGAAATTCAGATCTGACAATTTTCCATAATGAGCTGTAGACGTGTCGTTATACCCTATGAGAATTAACATGGGAGCCTGCGGACTAGTTACTATTTCATAGTTACTAGTTACCAGTAACACAAATCAACGTTATTGAGGACACTTTTTCTCCATGAAGGACACGTTCCCACAGTTTCGTGTTGAAGTTTTCTTTGTTACTGGACCCAAGACACCTGATTCAAACGATTTGCAAAGATTTCTACCACATGGGGAATTTACACCAGCATGCTGAAATCACGTAGAAGTTGGTTTCAGTTAAAAGACACGGTCTCCTAGTGAGCCGCCATCTGACAACAATAACACTAACAATTACGCTCTGACAATTAAGCTCCAACAACATAAAACATCTACTTGGCGGCGACACACTAGCGTGTGTCTAGATTTTCAATGGAGGACGTTTCTCTGTTGTTTTACCAAGCCCAACAAACCCAACAACGGTTGTGCATGCAGTGATAGTTACTCAACCAACTTTGAGACTCTTCCAAGTCGGCTCTTAAGAGCTAGCTTTATTAATGCAATATGTCGATTGTTATAGGCCACATCTGTTTGTTTGATATTGTCGGTCGCTCGCCCTCTTTCATTATACACCCTCTTTCATTGTAGTGCATAATAATTATGACCAGGAGTGGTTAACGCTCGTTAAGCCTCTTTAACCCTTTTGATGAATTTGCTTGCCCAACCTAAGCGGATTAAGTATATAGATTATATATATAGATGCAATATTAAATTTTCCTCAAAAAAATTGTTGAGCATTTAGTGAAGCGTGATAGGTCTAACGTCTCAAGATCCCTTTTAAACTGATAGAGGCTGGTCGATCCAAGCAAGGCTCTCCCACTGGCCATGATCCAACCAACCCCGCGGGAAGAATGTTCCAAAGCTAGACTACTCGATTTACGAAGAAATACTTGGCAGGAGATTAGACCTATCAGGAAACAAAAACGAATTCTTTTGATGTTTAAGGTAAGGTTTAACTGAACCGAATTCAAAACACAAAAAGAACACGAATAAGTTATCTATAGTGTCCGTGGCCTATCTTGAGTTCGCCCCAGAACGACACAGGTAATCATTTGTATGTTTTTGGTAGCAGAGTGCCTTGTTGATATCCAAGATGGCTACAAAAACAATGGTGGCCGTCGATTAATGCCGCCCCCTCCAGGAAAACGTAGCCGCTCATAAAATACCTGCAGGACTCAAGATAAACCGCGTACACAATAGTGAGTTTTCAGATACCAAAACGCTGCTGTAGTGTTTAGGCCACGTGAAACCTTAATTCAGCCACAACACACGTAAATAGATTAAAAATAGCCGTGTCATTCGCTTCGATCACTCTGTAGGCGTCGATCCATGCTTCAGGCAGTTTATTCGATCAACTGAGCATCATAAAATCGATGTACTGATTATCAGGTCAATTGCAGTTATTGCTCACTGTTCGTTCATGGTATTCCATACAATCATCTGCAGTTCATATACAGTAAAAAGAGTTTGTTTTCGCTGAAAAGGTTTATCATACGCGTAAATCGCTCGCTCAATCCGCGCACCTCTGTGCAGGTGTACTTTTTCCGTTCGTCCAGACAGTTGAAGCCACCCAATTAATTTTGAGATCTGTAATCTATACAAGGTGAGTCAAAAGTATCCACCCAGTAGAGTTTACGGCCGCACGTTTTGGTTTAGCCACCAAACAACCATCGATCGTTGGTCACCACGGAGGGAGCCACATATTACGATCATTAAGGGGTGCCCCCTGGTCATGCCCCCCTTAAATAAATTTTCTACTTCCGGTTCCTTTAGGAATTGGGCATTGGTCTCGATTTGAGATATGTGCGGGCAGTTAATTCATGGTGAATGCAGAAAATGGCATGAAAATCGGTCAACAATAGCATGAGTTATGACCAAAACCCGGTAGTGCAAATGTTGAATTCAGTGCATAAAATTATACCCTGAGCAGTTTTGTGAAATGGTTGATTGCATGTAATAAAGTGCAGTAGGAAACAGAAAACGTAACGAGCTTGATGAGGGTTCGGCTAGGACATGGTTGTGCAGGTGTTTGTAGCACATGTAACAAACTGGTGTTTAACCGTGAAGCGCCTGTCGAGGTCGAACAAATGTTTCTACAAATGTGCTGTCTGCCATAGAAACATACTGTCTCCGTCAACTAGTGACTGGTGCCTCCCTTCCCGAAATCAGTGAGCAAGAAAGAAGCCCTTTCTTGGACACTCAGGGGAATAGGTATTGAGATCAAGCATGGTTGCTCCCAGCCCTGCCCCCCCCCCCCTTACATAAATATTCCATTTCCGGTTCCTTTAGGTCGTTGCCAGTGGCTACATGTGCAACAAACATGTGCACAAACATGTCCTAGCCGCACACTCATCAACATCGTTATACGTTTGCAATTCCTTACCGTAATTATTACACGCCGTCAACCAATTCACACAACGGTGCAGGGTATTATTTCATGCACTGAACCCAACATTTGCACTAACGTGTTTTGTTCGTAGCTCATGCTATTGTTGACCGATTTACATGCTGTTTTCTGCATTCACCATGAATTAACTGCCCGCACGTATTTCTAATTAGGACCAATGCCCTATTCCTAAAGGAACCGGAAGTAGAAAATGTATTTAAGGGGGGCAGGGTCGTGGAGCGCCCCTTAATGGTCTTAATATGTGGCCCCCTCCGTGGTGACCAACAATCGATGGTTGTTTGGTGGCTAAAACAAATCATGCGGCTGTAAACTCTACTGGGCCGATACTTTTGACTCACCCTGCTGTATGTCGTGTTGCTGGTGCTAAGTATTATGTAAAATTTGTCGATCTTTTGGTTTATTTTTTACAACCAAGTTTCTTTCTGATTAGTAAAGCTGCACCGATATCAGCTTTACCGACCGATACCGATACAGAACCAGTTTTTAAAATGTTACCGATAACCAAAATTGTGTCCACAATTTTTCATTAATGGTGTAGTTTTCTGCAAAAGTACAGTAATTTTTAAAATTTAAAAGTTTTTAAATAGTAACCCACAATTATAACATAGCTAGGAAGATACTCGGCGATTTCGTGAGCAAAACTCCGCGAACCGCATGTCGTAATCTCGAACGGTTCCAGAGTTATCGATATTTCTGCAAATTGCCGATTCCTACCGATGCTGCAAATATCGCCACCGTTCCAATGCAGTATCGGTATCACCATACAGCGAATAGTTTACCTGACAGACTGCGACATCGTGAACCACTTTTTAGAGCATTTTTTTTTTTTAATTTGCGAATTTAGACACACGCTAGTGTGTCGCCGCCAAGTAATAGTAGATCATCCGATTGTTAAAAAATGATTGTTGATGAAAAAAAGGCGGCCTTCACTAGCAGACTGTGTCTTTTAACTGAAACCAACTTATACCTGATTTCAGCATACTGGTGTAAATTCCCCATGCAGTAGAAATTTTTGCATTTTTTTGTAGAAAATCGTTTGAATCAGATGTCTTGGGTCCAGTAAAGAAGAAAACGTCAACACGAAAATGTGGGAACGTGTCCTTCATGGAGAGAAAGTGTACTCAATAACGTTGATTTTTGTTACTGGTAACTAGTAACTAGTACAGGGCCGAAGCGACCCGGGGGAGGGGGGGGGGCGGGGGGGGGGCCCCCCCCCCCCCCCCCAAACTATCCAAGAAACACATACAGTTGGCAAATTCGAGTTGGCAAAATCGGACAAATTTTCACTGCAAATTCCAGTTTCCAGAAGTACTGGTTAATTATTACCATTATTTCGTCAGTTTGAAAGTACAGATTACATTTACATACATTTTTTTTCCCATCAGTTTTCGCAACACTTCTGTGTAGCTTGGGAGTAACTGAAACGCTGCCCCTGATCATTTCTGGTTGCTTCCCTGCGTAGCTAGGCTGTAAGGAGTTGGCGGGGGGG
>JAHWFP010255943.1:13501-26615 GCA_023313725.1 Lithobius niger
TACCCAGACCTATCAACCCATGGTAACACTAATATTGACAGCTTCAAAAGTTTTTAAACACTCACGTCATGGGGCGTCATTAGTCATGGGCTGCTCCCCCAGAAACTAAGATGTTTTTAGAAATTTTTATTGCTGATAGTATAATTTTTTAACTTCAAAAAGGACTTTTTCCTCCAGTTTGGTCAGTGTTTTTTTTGTGACCCCCTCTTGACAAAACTTAAAAAATGAAAAAAAAAACTTGAAACAATAGCCTCGACTCGAGGCAAAACTGAGGAAAGGGCATTGTTGCATCTGAGAAGGTAAGAAAGCCATTTTCCCCGAGTCATGACAGCAAACAGTGGTAGTAACTGTCTTTTACACGAATCTTCCGTTGTTGTAGCCGGCGTGCATTAACCTCTGGTAACCGAACGGCTGCAACAATAAAACATTGTTTAAATCAGTCTGGTAACTGCACGGCCAATCATAATCACATCAAGTTTCAGTTAAACATACCAGCCGAAGTCGATCAAGTGGCGAAGCCGTGAAATCATCAGAGACTGGTGCACCGCATTGTTGCCGAACAACTAGTTTAACAGACCTATGCAGTGAGCCTATTGTTGCGACCTGCGTGTTTCTTCATTTCTCGCACGTTGAATCATTGTTGCTCCTGATTCCGAATTGCTCCTTTGGCAAGCAAAGAAACTGAGACCTTGTCCCATCACCCAGTAACTGAAGGGAGGAAGGCAAAGGCGACTGGTTGTTCGAACGGTAGGGATGCGATAACGGAAACTAATAAAACAAGCGGGTGCAGCGACTACCTAGTCGTAACCAGTCTTCTGTACACTTCCGCCACTTTCGGGCAACTTCCGCTTCATACTTCCCGGTTTTTTTTTTTATTAATTTTAACTCATTTTTGGACACTGAATCTAATGGTGAGAGTGTTCTCTATCTGGCACCGTTCAATAGATGATCGCCTCAATCCGGTACCATTCCATAAAATCTATCAAGCCGATCCCCAGATTGAGCCAATCATTGGCCGGAAGTGGCAGACAAGTGAGCCATCATCTTTCAGGGCCTTCGACAACCCCAAACCAAACTAAACCAAACTCATCCAGTTTGGAAGCAGAGCGAAGTTTGATCATGGGCATTCTGTTTATTAACGGTATCAAACTGCCTCCAGATGGTTGAGTTTGGATTGGTAGTTATCGAAGGCGCCCTATGACATAAAATGATGGGCTCACTTGTCGGCCACTTGTGGGCCATTTCCGCTTCATACTTCCGGGTTTTTAAAAATTCATTTTAACTATTTTTTGTACGCTGAATCGAATGGTGAAACTGTTTGTCACTATCTGGTGCCGTTCCATAGTGATGGGCTCACTCGACCACTTCCGGTCACTTGTGGGTCACTTCTGCTTTATACTTCCGGGTTTTTTTTTCTATTCCTTTTAACTAAATTTTGGGAGGCTGAATCTAATGGTGAAGCCGTTTGTCTCTATCTGTTACCGTTATGGAGTTGAAAAAGGCGACGGACGGACAGACAAAGTCGTTACTATAGTCTTTTCAGCCCTTTAGGCCTTGGAGGTTTCGGCTGTACAGAAGACTAGTGTCCGTCAGCTTTTCACGTCGTTCACAGTCAACCAGCGTTTTGATCTTCACTTTTGGCGTTTAGGGACGTCAGACTAAATCAAATTATTTCTAGTAATTATTTCCACTAACTGCGTCTAGTAAATACACATTTTTTAATCACACTATTTTTTTTTTAGTAGTAAAAACAAATTATTATTTATTTTTCGCCCACTATTTTGCCATCTACCCAACCATTGGATGGTGCTTGTCCCTTTCTTCAACTCGAACCCTGGACGGTGAAATTCTAGCCAAGGCAAATACGTGACCAAACCTAAGAACCTAAGCTACAATAACACTAATAGGGTTGTCTACCCGCTCCAATCTTTGGTCGGTCGGTAAAACGGTGAGCAAAAATAAATTAAAACGCATTTATTTTACAAGTCATAAGCAATTTATATTAGCTAAAATACACTTTTACTAATTTTTTTCTAGTGTTTTTTTTAAACAAGTTAAATGACAAGTTAAACAGCATCCTGCCCGGGGAAAATCGGGCCAAGCTATCTGACCGAACCTAAACGATAATTACACTACACGGTTACGTCAGCAAAGTAGTCTAGGCTTGTAGTTTTATCTAGCCACTCAACATATATAGTTAAACTTTTTACGTGTTAATATTGTTACAATTAACTCCGATAAGATTCTTTAGTTATCTTTAGTTAGTTAGTTAGTTAGTGTTCTTTGAGTAACATGCGGTGAACTTTCCGTATGATATACTACAGAGCAGTGACATTTGCCGCCCTATTGGCACCAGTATGGGGTTTGGAGGGCATAACTACAAGGTGCACTACATAAAAATGGAGGGAAAAACAACGGAAGAGCGGCTTTCTTAGGCTTAAAATAACGTTGTTTTCTCCAACAATAAAAATCGCGGGTTTTAGGTCTAAGAAATCACTCTTCACAGCATCGGCTTCAGTATGACGCCCTTCTGTTTCTCTCTGCAGTGCCCCTTGCAGCTAACACATTAAGGCTCCAGCATAGAGTTTTATACAATAATACTACGTCGTGTCACTGCTCTATAAAATGCGTAATGAATTCCTCTCCATGTATAGGCCTATTTGTACAGGTCACCAGCTATTCTGTCTCAGATAAATTGGTGTGCGATTAACGTCAAACTGTGTCTACATCGTGACTGATGTAATGTGAACGATTAATGTTGACGTTGATTTTACGCCATACTAGTTTTTCGCTAAATCACGCGATGGAAAAGAAACATACGACACTAGATCGACTTTAGCTTGTTGTAACGCATTGTTACCGAACGTCGTAGTTCAACCTTACAGCACGGCAGTATTATAGCACAGTTCTGCCAAACAATGATAGCTCTCCCCCCCCCTTCCCCAGAGTAAACTAAGCACGATAGAAAAAAAATGATAGTACCGGTAGGTAGCATATTTTATTGTGGGTTTACACTCACAAGCTCAATATTCAGTATTCACCTCATTGGCGTCACGAACAGACTGAAAAGAGCAGGGTAGGAAGACAACAGTTACTCAGAAAGCTCCGTGTTAAACTCCGTTCTCCGAAAAACAGCATCGATGTGCTCCTCCATCCTTATACGACTAATTCGAGTTGCTAGAGGTTCAGACAGGATCCTTTTTTCAACATTGTCCTGCAAGATGGATCCAAACTTTTCACAGACATTCAGATCAGGAGAATTAGTGCAAATCTTCATTACCAAAAAAACACGGGTTTTTTTTATTCATTTTTGTCTTCCTACCCTGCTCTGCTCGTCTTCAATCTGTTCGTGACGTCAATGGAGTTAACACTGGATATTGAGTTGTGAGTGTAAACCCGCAATAAAATATTCTACCTGCCGTTACTTTCATTTTTCTCTTATCGTGATTAATTTACTCTGGGGAGGGAGGGGGGAACTATCATTGTTTGGCACTCTGCACTATACTCCCGTGCTTACAGCAACATGGTTCCATTTTCTGTACACATGTCATGGAAGCTATAACGATTTGGTCGACTATTGTTGCTTGGTTTCGTCATTCTCCTTCTGCGAACAATAGAAGTCAGCAATGGCCCCACACGTAACACCAAAATTTCGCAACAATAGGACGTTTCGAACATTATTTAAACGCGCATTGTCACCGATGTAGAGTTGTGCTTCGGGCAGATGACCAGGAGTGGTTAACGCTCGTTAAACCCTTTGAAACCCTTTAGTGGTGTTGTGTGAATTGATTACGTAGTGAGTGTGCGGCTTCGGGCCACGGCTCCTTCAATAAATTCAAATTCATTCTTGAATGTGATGACGCAGTTAAATCTCCACTTTAGCACAAATACCAATAGTCATGCTAACCATACTTTTTTTCTTTTTCATTGTTGTAAAGTCGGCTGCGAAATAGAGTGGGGCAGATAACCCGGTTTGGGTTCGGCAACAATATCAAAATTCCGTTTTATCCCAGTTGTAACAATGCTTTCTAATGTTGCCAATGCATACTTACTTCTGCTGAGTATAGGAGATGCGCGTTTTTTTGTTTTTTTTTTGCTTTTTTTTTTTTTGAGGGAGAACGAACCCAAACTGGGTTATCTATCCTAGGACGACGAGAGGGACAATTAAGCTGGAGAGATCCAAGCGGAAAACCCAGGATTTTTGACATGCCAGAACGTGTGATGCGCAAAGCCACTTGCAATAATAGTTACGTGTACAAGCGCCTAAAGCAAGGTTGTGTTTTTCAGGGACATTTGGGAGGATCTTTTTTAATACAACTTAAAAAAATTACTAAGAAAATTGAAAAAAGTTGTAACAGACATTAAGTATTAAAGAAAAAAAAAGGAAATTAGGATCGTCATACTTTGATACGTTGGCACCGACAAGGATAGTTACAAGAAATACGCATGTAGAAAACTTTGTCCCTGCAACGGGCGATTCGTATTTGTAATGCCGAAAAATATGCATTTAAAACGGCTGGCCTACAACTAAAAGGAAAATGCAATTCGTATGGCCGAACAACAATTTTTTTAAGAGTCTGGCTCTATTCAAAACGCGTGCCTTTTGAACTTTCACCTTGAGTTTTGTGTTGAATTACTGATGAGCATAGAGTGCATAGAAGAGTGTTAAAATGATTCGAGACTCCCGTTGCTTTTTTCCTTCTCCTCTCCTCCCCTCCTCCCCCTCGCTGCGGATTCTATACTTGTTGACACCTTCAATGTGTTTGATACAATAAGGTATCATTCTATGACACCCCGCAGCTGAAGTCGAACATTAGAAACCACGCGTTGCTACAAACGTGTGTTAGTACCACACCATCATGTTTTTTTTCTTGTTTCACTGATTTTTAGGATTTGTTGTAATGCCTTCCTACTCTTAACGCTTTAACGTTTTCTGCATCTACGTACTAAAAACCTAACGAGCCGAATATTTGTGAATTTTGTCCTCGCATTTCTGCGGTTAATTCTTGGTGTGTGATGGTGCGGATGGTCTTTACGGACAGCTGCCGTGGTGAATATTTGCACCTTAGCGCAGAATTTCGATTGGTCGGGGTCATGAACGACCAGTTTCATTGTTTTAAGTATTGTTATTAGACAATAATGCAAATCAGCAAAAGCC
Source organism: Lithobius niger (assembly GCA_023313725.1). Lineage (NCBI taxonomy): Eukaryota > Metazoa > Arthropoda > Chilopoda > Lithobiomorpha > Lithobiidae > Lithobius > Lithobius niger. The sequence goes on from JAHWFP010255943.1 coordinate 18,660, forward strand.
AGCCGTAAAGCGTAGGCTGAGATTAAGCAGATGCTGGAAATAAGCATTTGTTCACAGTTGTTCCCCAAAATTAAACGATTTGAGTTTCCCCAAAAAGGCAAGATACCAAGAGGAGAAAAGGACGCCAAACTGGAAATAAGCAGTTGTTCACAGTGCCTGTTACAGAAATTCGGTGATACCACACTGTCACTGCAAACAAGAAGGCAAGGTAGAAGAAGGTTTTACAGTGGTAATGGATATGCGCGGATTGAGTGAGCGAAGCGAACGAAAATCGGCGTTTGTTAGCCAATATGCTCAAAATCGTGATTCTAAAAAAAACTTACTTCGATGAAGCATGGACATAAACATGACAGACAAAACCACACCCTTGTTACACCCGTCTGGAGGACGGACTTTTTCTAGTTGATTATTACATAGGCATGTATCTTTAACGTCGAACATGGCATAAAACCCAAACAAAAACAAACAAAAAAAGTTTTGCTGGAGGGAGGCTTCAATCATACGCGGGGTAAAGATAACAGAATCATAAAACTTTTCAATCGAAGAAAAAGTCCTAACTTCTATAGAGAAGTATGCGTGCTTCTTTTAACATGTCTACACAAAGGATGCATGTAATAGAATCCCTTCCTCAAGGCAACAAAGCACTACCCACTGGAAAATAAATACTACTCAATAGTTGTGCAGTAGGCCAAGGTGTGTAGGGTTGTATTTCCGACGTAAAGAAAATTGTGGAATCAGCGTCAAGAGATCCTTCACACTTCTTTCTTCCCCAAGGCCAATGAGTCTGTCAACGAAACCCTTAACTTTACAAACTAATTCCCCTCCCATTGAAGAAATAGTGAACCTCGTTTTAAAATGTGTACCAACGCTTTTTCATCCTGTTGGCTGTGGGTCTGCCTGTATCCACCGTAACTTTTAAACTAATTAGCTGATTCCTAACAAATTTTTCGAATGTACGCCTTGTTCGTGTAGCTTATTTTCGTTCGCATGGGACTAATTACCGACAGAAACAATTAAGGAAAAGGATTTACCCTTGATGAGCACCACGACACCTTTTTAAGCAAGTCACTTAACTGTGGGGGTTGGCACTCGGGTTGCTGTCACACGTACTAAAAACCCCTACAGTTAATTTGGTGCATCGGCCGGGAATCGAACCTGGGCCGCCCGCGTGGGAGGTGAGCATTCTACCACTGAACCACCCATGATGAGATTAACGCTGACCTCGGTGTCACCAAGCTGACGAAGGATAGCTAAAGAAATACTGGGCGAACGTTGTTGCAATGGCGCTTATTACCACGTGAATATGTAGACGAAAAGTTCTAAAAACTGTTGGTGGCAGATGAGGAAACAAACCTGATCTCATCACAGAAAAGGTGGTCTGTGCAGTGACAAGATACTACCCCTCGATGCAGATGCAAAAATAGTCCACACAATAAACTTAAGGTAAAAAGGACGACCATCCCTCTATATCTGCACCCCTGAGACCTCTACTCAGGGTTTATCAGAGCTCCCAAAGAAAGCACAGGATTCGGGCAACCATGTTGATTCGACAGCCACTGTCGTTCGGTAGCAACCCTTGTAATTGCCTGGCTTTGCATTGCACACAGACGTTACGGTATGAAAATATACGACTATCATGGGGTGACCGATAATAAAGGGCTTCAACATTAGTAAAAAGAGGACTGAGTACATATGCATTGTGCATTCCCAGCCAGCGTCGCCTTCCTGTTACGAAATACCTATCTGTTTGGTCACCGGCGCCACGGATATTAATGTGTGTGTGTATGTCCGACACTTGCGACATCTGCTGGAAATTGGGGTCTGTATATGTGTTCACTTACTTCTTTGTTATATTGTACAACTCTTTCATTGTTGGACCATTGTTGCAGCAGTGGATTTATATCATAAATACACACAGCTGCAACAATGAAACCGCTGTCTTTCTACTAGTAAGAACCACGGCTAGGCGTGGGTTTCTTACTTACTTAAGTAAGAAAACGAAGGCGTGGGCTTCTTACTTAAGTAGTAAAAATATAATCGCTGTCCATATTTACGCATCCCAAATCGTTTCTCAAGTATTATTAAACTATTTCACATTTTAAATTAACAACTATTAATTTTTTAAATAAGAAAAACAGAATTCTAGACATAGCAAACGAAGACGTAAGTAAGAAAACGAAGGCATTTGGTTCTTACTTACGTAAGTAAATCTAACCTACTGCTGCTATCAATGTTTGTGTATCAATATTTACGTGTCAATGTTTCCAAAATAATAGATTTATTACAGCTGAAAAAGACCCAAAGGAAAGAATTAAAATTTATTAAAATGAACAAGTAAGGCATTAATTTGCAGTTAGTGAGTTTTAAAAACGGAGTTGGAGCAAAGAACATTTCCGCCAACAATGGCTCGTTATGCTATCACAATCATGGCTCGTTTACTAACAATGCAAATCGTTGTTATACAAATATGTTCGACGATGGTTCGGCAACAATGCAGTAACACTGTCGCTTTATTGCAACAATGGCTCACCCATTAAAGATGCATCTCGTCGTTGTACAATATGTTAGACGATGGCGTTCGGCAACAATGTGGTAATACTTTCGCTTTATTGCCCTCGTGGCTTTGCCACTCTGGTAAAGAGCGAAAGTCTTACCTTATTGTTGCCGAACGCCATTGTCTAACTGATAAGAATCTCTATTGCACTGCTGAGGGCTTGTTGCCCTTGAATGTTCCAGGTTTAGGTTTAGGTTTAGGTTTATTTAAGGACGGTAGCCTTTTGCAGGCCATCTATCCTATACACATTACAACACCAAAACGTAATACAAGTGGTAACCTACAGTGTAGCAGCGACCCTAACATAACTGCCCCACACGGAAACGTCCCGTCGCATCACAGAAAGCAGCCACTGCACGCAAACGTCCTCTGTTGCTCCTGCCAGTGTGCGGGCTCGCTCCCAGAAGCTCCAGTATGCCCTCACCCGGTGGAAGGCAGTCAGCTCGCACTGTCGTGTATCGCGGGCAGTGCAGAAGAAAGTGTTCTCTTGTCTCCTGGCTGCCACCACAGACGCAAGCTCCATCCCTACGCGACCATGCAGCAACTGATGCGTTCAATGGCGAATGGTCAACCCGTAGACGCGAAAGCAACACTGACGCACGCCTTGGTATATGGTCCAACTCTCTTGGGCGGGTGATGGAGGGGTGGATGGCAAAGAGACCCCTTCCTCGATCACTGCTAAACCAATCTTCCTCCCATGCTGCACTGGCTACTGACGTACACCAACTCCCCAAATCTTTCGGACTCACTGCTGCCTGTATAGACTGACACGGGGAGACGTGATAGTACCTGGAAAGCTCGTCAGCTGCCTCATTGCCAGGCACATTCGCGTGGCCTGGTGCCCAGCAGATGGAAACACTTACTCCGGCTGCTTGAAGTGCATAGATAGTGGCAAGAACCTCCACAACCACCGGTGGGCACATACCCGGGGATCGCGAATGTCTGCAGAGGGAGTGCACAGCTGACTGTGAGTCTGTGTAAACCACCGCCTTCTGAGGCGCAATGTCACAGACTACTTGGAGGGAGACTGCAATTGCCATCAATTCTGCGACCAGAACGCTTGGGACTGCTGTTGCTCTGTAAAAGTTCCTGATCTTGACTGCCGGGACCCAGACCCCAAGACCACCCTCAAAACCACCACTATACGATGCGTCACAGTAGACAGACATAGCATCCATCCCGCACCTGCAAATCCTAGCCCTCCAAGATGACTTAGGCACACACGACTCCACACAGAAACATCCCAGTAAGCTTGCTAGGATGGACGGTCCTAGCACTGGCCAAGCGGAAACTACCTTGAATTGAGACCCATTTGCCATGAGGAACAGACGAGCAGCTTCACCAGCCGTCCCCAGACGAGAGAGGCAATGTTGAGGTAGGGTCGCGTACTCCGTAAGAATCCGGTGAAGGGGGTCAGGCGGGCCACGACTAACATTACGAATGTAGCACCTCAATAGGAGAGCCTTGACTTGGTGAACTAGGGGCACAACTCCTGACTCTACATGGAGCGCCACTACTGGAGTAGAGCGAGAGCACCCCGTAATAATTCGCAGACAAGTATTAACCGCCGTTTGGATCCGCTGGATGCAGCTTCTCGCCGCAGTGACCAAGAAGGGTAAATGGTAGTCTACAACCGACTGGATATAAGACAGGTACACTGACCGCAGCACTGACCGACTTGCTCCCCAGTCTGAACCAGCCAACCGCAGCAGGACCCTCGAGCGAGAGACCACTGCATCCCGTACACTCATGGCCTCTGCCGACCCTGACAGCCGCCCATCCAGCCATATGCCCAAATAGCGAGCCCCCGGAGAGCTGACCACAGTCGTTCCAGCAATTAACAGGGTCACAGGCTGCATGGGTTGCCTCGAGTAAACAACCACCTGGGACTTTCCCGGAGCCAAAGCCAACCCTCTGTCCCGGAGCCACCGTTCAATCTCAACAATTACTGTCTGCATCACAGCTTCCATATCTGCCATCGTTGGGCCCACCAGCCAGACCGCCACATCGTCGGCAAAGGCGGCAATGTTCGCATGGGGCGCTACTTGCACAAGAAGACTATTCAACAGCACAGCGAAGAGTACCGGACTCAAGCAGCTACCTTGGGGCAAGCCTCGAGACGTTCGATGCTGAGTGGAGTAAACACGGCCAATCCTGGTACAGAAACACCTGTCCGTCAAAACTGCACGCAGAACAGCAATCATCTGACCAGAGACTCCTAACTCACCAAGTGCACACCACACCGCAGGGAGGAATACCCGATCGTAGGCTGCCTGGATATCCAGGAAAATTGCTAAAACAACAGAACCACCCAACCATGCCTCACGTACAGCAGTCTCCAAGAACAGCACTGCGTCTTGCGCACTCCGCCCCTGCCGAAAACCGAATTGGGCGTGGTGGAGAACCCGCCTGTGCTCCAGGTCCCAAACAAGCCTCGAAGCCAGAAGACGCTCAAACAGTTTGTACACACACGAAAGCAACGCAATTGGTCGGTAAGTAGTAATCAAAAACTTATCGCGACCCGCCTTTGGCACGGGCACCAACACCGCCTGGCGCCATGAGCTTGGGACAGTGCCACCACCCCACACTGAGTTGAAGAACGCCAACAGGTCTCTTTTGACATCCAATGACGCCAGCCGCAGGTCCCTGTACGTGATGTGGTCTACTCCCGGGGAGCCATCCTTACACCTAGACAGCGCAGCTTCTAATTCCACCATCGTGAAAGCCGGGTCATCAAAAGCCTGAGCTGTATCTACAATCCAATCTACAGTGGGCTCAGGTACGTCATATACAGAGGCAAAGCGGTCATTCACTGCCTCTACCATAGAGACACCTTCAACGACGCTACCATCAGGGAGAGTTAGCCAAACTGGAGTCCGCCTCGGTGGCGTCAATGAAACTAGGGCCCAGGCCTCATCTGCTCGGGTACTGCGACTGAGCCGAGTAGTAATGGTCCTCCAAACATTCCTCCTAGCGGACCGAAGGACGGCCTTAGCAACACGCACACTCTGTCTGTACAGAAGCCAGCGTTCTTGAACCCTAAAGCGCTGGAACCTACGGTAAGCCTTCCTACGGTCTGCCACCGCACGACTACACTCTCGCGACCACCACAGAGGCTTGAGACTGGTGGTGGCCGCAGACTTCTTCTTACGGGGGCGAGACGCAAACAACCCAGAACAGACCACTTGATAATCCGTTGGACCAAGGGAACCACATGGAGGGTCATTGGGCGTGGTGTTGGAAGGGATGCAGAGTGGGCGGGGCGTCCTGTAGTCCGAAATCAGGATGGGAGCATGGTCGCTCCCCCGCTTATCGTCAGAGACTCGCATCACCAGGCTTGGAGCTAGTTGGGCAGAGCACATTACGAGGTCAAGTACGGATTCTTGATATCTATTGCCATACCACCTGTCATACGTAGGTTCTGAACCATTCAACAGGACAAGGTTAAAGTCGAGGAGCGAATCCGCAATCACAGAGCCATTGTGGTTCCTTGCCGCACCCAAACTCCACAGTGCATGATGGGCGTTGAAGTCGCCACAGACTATAAAGGTAGGTGGAAGCATACGAAGACAGGCAGTCCAAGTAGCAGCTGCAAAAGACGAAGAAGCATAAGCACAAAGGACACCCACCCAGGTCCCTCTTGAAAGCACCTCAAACGCAACGAAGTCAAGTCCTGAAATTGCTGGAGTTACAAGATGACGAAACGGAATGGTCTCACGCAGCAAAACTAACACTCCTCCATTTCCGAAATGACCATCAGCCCGGAGGGACACCCAGCCTGGTATCGACCACTTCGTGGACGGCTTCAGCTTAGTTTCTACACACGCCAGGATATCAGCATTACGGCCTAAGAGTTCCACTTCACCAACCTTCCCATTCACACCACGCGCATTCCAACAACACAGTCTGTAATCAAAAACAGCCATTTACCCTAAATCCAACTGCTGACTGTGCTCACTGTCCGACCATGAAGACAAGGTTATGCTAACCTGCGAGCCGCTTTCCCTCCCCCCCAGACTGGGTGCCTGGCTAGACACGGCCAGAACCGGGGGTGGGGGCGAAGGTGGTGGGTTGAATGTTCCATTCCATTAAAGCAACAATGATCCTGGCGACCCTTGCTACACAACGTGAAATGGTTTTCAGTGATAACCCCACAGTCACCTACCTGCAGCAAATTAACTTGCTACAGTTAGTAATTGCTGCATTGTTGGAATCGAATTTCTACGCAGGATGTATCTTTCCAGTGATAGTGATATTGCATTGAGGAAAATTGTTTCAACATCCTGTAACAACGTCTGAAATGTTATTATTCAGGATATTGTGTTGCTGTACGGGAACCAATTCCACCTCGACGATCTCCGATATCTCCTGCTCATCCGGATCACCCCTCATAGCTTCACTGCATGCACTACCAACTTGGTACTTGAGGATATTCCACAACACACCTTGGAAGATACTCAACCTTAACGGCTTGCCAGTTCTAAGGTGATTCTCAGACTACTGATATGGCACTTTAAGTGTGTACTTTAAGCCAAGTGGGTTTCAAGACTACTACAGTCAGGCAAGATTTTCGTCTGTGAAACTAACTTAATCCTGCCGATAACATAAACCTACCACAAACCACGTGTGACGCTTGGCACGCACCTATGCTAGCGCATGTCTGGAAAATGATACTCTTAATTGTGCTAAACGGCACCCTCACGTTACGATTAATTAGGTGCCAGAATCTTATTTCACCAAAACAATGGTTAGTAGTCGTTGACCACAGGAGGTTTTGACGTGCTCCCCAGCCGAAGCCACAGTGCTAGTCGTTTACTGCTAGATCCCACACGAGAACGCGCGTGGAACTGGGAGGCAAACTCTTCATTTCTATCCCAGTCGGCCTTGATTGAAGGACCAAAAGCCTTTCCTCAGCTCAAGGTCGTTTAAACTTTGTTGCCTGCTTCTTCCAGTTGCCTTCCGCCCGTTTGCCGTAATCCCGTTTGCCATAATCGCGTTTGCCATAATCCCTTTTGCCATAATCGTGTTTGCTATCATCGCGGGAACCCCGGGATATCTTAGCCCAATAGCCATAATCCCGTTTGCCATATTTGTTCGTTTGCCATAAATCCTATATCAAGTCTCATTCAAATTGAACTCTGAAAGAATACTCATAGCATTCAAAACTACACCAGAAGTGAATAATATCCATATGTAGTTTTAAACTACATATTGATGATTCACTCTTGGTGCCGAGATTCTGCGCCATCTGTTGAGAAAACTAGTTACTGTTTCTCATTCCAAAAAAAATAATAAGAAAAAAAAAACGAATAATTAATGAGCATACTTAATTGATGTGGGCTAAAAAGTCCTTTATATTTTGTTTCTTAATGACCTCACTACAGGTCTTCCCAACACGGATA
>JAHWFP010255944.1:0-16669 GCA_023313725.1 Lithobius niger
ATGCTTTTATTTTGTGGCCAAACTTGCTCTGCTCTTGTAGGACATGTCTCCGTGTCAAAATTTGAAAGATTGTCTCTATTTCTCGGCGCGCAATAACCCATCCATGTGTCGCCAGCTTGTATTCTTCATTTGGTTTGTTGCCAAAACTTGTTTCCGTTCGTTTATTTTCCTCAGCGTCAAGGAGAACCTATTGGGAGTTAGGAGTCACCACGTATGCTACGTGGTGGAATGTAAGCTAAGCTACCATCCCCTTTAAGTGTTAGGTTCTCTTTTTCGTGCAGTGCTACATCTCGCAATACGGAACATTACCTCTCGTCCTTTTTGCCAAGATACCCGAAGCGGTTAAGGAGCACGGTTTGCTAGGGTTAGCAGATCCAGGAAAAATCCTACGTGAACAAAATGTAGACGTCGGCTGAAGCCTCACTACGTCGACCTTTCGGGTATTTGTACATGCTACTTTGCTTTTCGAAGCAGAAATCGTATGAATTGTGGATTTGATTCCCAATTTCACCCCTTTTAAATCATGTTCACTGCTTTAAATTCTGTTGATTTTGAGTCAAATTCAGCCGGCACAAAATAATATTGGGAGTTCGGAATCCTAACTTTAAACCTGCAACTCCCAAGATGAAAGTTGAAAGAATGAAAGATCTGAGAAAGAACAGTCGGGATTAAAGTGGCACTATCATCGATTGAAAATCGTTCGCAAATACCCTGGCGCCATCTAGCGGCAGTGATATTGTTAACCTGTACAGCTTGCTGGCAGGGGCACGAAGACGTATCAAAATTTAACTCAATAATTAAGAGGGCTCGTGGCTTGTTTGTTTCGTAAAAAAAAAAAATGACATTGTGCATTCCTTCGCTTGATACAAGCAAGTGCTAGATAGTGCCAGATAAGCTAGAGGTTGTCGGATTCTGCCTACTTTCAATCGGTGCCACTTTAACACAATTCTTTTCTCCTCATGTTTTATTACGACGCCATTGTAGAATTGAAACTGGAGGCAACGGCCAGTGGCGTACACTGCATAATATTTGAAAAACTCGCGTGCAGTCGGGAGACAAAACAAACAATTTCTACCCCAGTCGGCCTTGGCTTGAGAAAGATTCCTTCCACGCGTCAATGTCATGGATGCGCTACTGCTTGCGAGTTCGCACGTGTTTGGAATAATCACAGTACGATTGATGTTTTTCACGCATATTTAGAGGTAAAAGTCTGCACCGCAGATTTTTTACCTCTAATCTTTCGTAAACGGAAAAAAATCCAAAGTAAAGATCCACTGAAAAAAATCTACGTTAAAAATCCCAAAAATTTTTTTCCCCTATTTTTCTAGATTATTATTATTATTATTATTTAATGTAAGTTGATCCTGTCGTAGTATTATGAAATTAAAATAAAATATTCTCAAGAAAGAACTCTGCACGAAGAGCGCCCCTCCTCAGTTATGACTGCGTACTGTTAGACTCTCATTTTTCTTATATTCCGGCAGTGAGTTTCCGGTAGCTCTGATTGCGGAGCTTTAGAAAGTTTAGCGTTCCCATTCTCACAAGTATCAGAGGGCCCCCTCCCCTCCAACAAGGACGTAAACCTTTACGTCCCTGCCTCCAATTCCTCCAGTGGAAGGGAAGCCTCTGGTCTTCCCATGCTACGTCTGTCAAGCATTATCCCTAGCCATCGTCCGCTCTGCCTAAGTAACAGCACGTACAACTCTATAAGGTGGGATTGGGGGAGGGAGGAAAGAAGGTAAAGAACGACAAAAAGCACCAGGCACATGAGAGAATCGTGAGATCAACGAGTTTTGTGGTACGAATCACGAATTGCAGAATCACTTGACACTAAAAAAAAAAGCTACAAAAAAAAAAAAGCAAATAAAAAAAAATGTGTTGGGTTTTATTCGGTGGATTTTTATTCCGTTGGATTTTTTTCTTTGGATTTTATTTTCTCTGGATTTTTCTTTCTCTGGATTTTATCCGGGATTTTTTCCGTGAATTTTTTTCTTTGGATTTAAGAAAAAAAAGAAGATTCGACTGAAAACGAATCACATGGGTAGAATCATGGTGCGGACCCTTTTATACATCTCCTGGTTGAAGCGACTGGTTGAATTGCTGAATCGTTCAGTTACTTAGAAGTGAAACGGATGTATCTACAAAAAGCCCGACAGTAACTTGGCGGTGATCTGCTTTCACCATCTGGATACACATTTGTCAGTGTTAAACTGGAAAAGTATAAATATTTTCTAAGGGAAATCGACATGCAGACATGGACGCGTTTACATTCCATGCCTGCTTCCGCGGGTCCTTGATAGTTTTTACGAAGCTGATAGCCAGTGAGCATTGATTTTTTCCTGAATTTTTTTTTTACTCTCATTTTGAAACAAGAATTTTTTTTTTAAAATAATAAAATTTGTTGCCATGACAACAGATCTGAAAGGCTAATAGGACTACTGACAGCCAGCCTCAAGCTGAATTAAAGACTAAAGCTTGTAGCACACTGCTCCGTTCCTTTCCGTTCCGTCACGTCACGTAAATTTAAAGGGCCACGTTTACTAACTACTCCGTACCGTTCTGTGATGACCCGTCGGCTGACGAACGGGATTATTGAGGCTGAAATCTTTCAGTCATAAAATTGATCGCATTGGTAAAGTCTACGTAGCTGCCGTCAGTCGACGGCCGTCGTCGTCCGTCACGTACCTGCGCACAACGCCTTAACCCTATACTAAATGCAGATTCGAACCTATTTTAGTTGCCTTCTGGACTTAAATGTCATCAAGACCGAGCGTAAAGAATTAACACCTAATTTACTGCGACTTTCTATTTAATTACCTACTTAAGGTCACTGTAAGACCTCCTTCATTTGCATTGCTAATTTCGGCGCGATCAAATTTAAAATCTCAGCGGAGCCGATTGATACGGTTAGCGACGGAAGCAATCTGTGCTGGATCATCCGTTGCCGTCAGTCGTCGGAACGGGACTGAACGGAACGGAACGGAACGTAAGGATTTTTACGTTCAGGCCGTTTCAGAAAAGGAGTCTAATTTGCCACTGAAGTTTTTTACGGATGAGGCGTAAACATTTTCGTCAGTTAATGAATAATATTCTAGGACGGAATTACCTTTATTGCGAAGAAATTCGGTCCACAATGTAGTATGTATTTGGGAATGACCCACTCACTTAAAACTGTTACCCTTTGTGCGTGTTACAGTGCTGATTTCGAAGAATGGAAGAGCCACTTGGGAGTTTACTGTGAAAAATTTCATAAGTTAATTAAGATTAAATCCGTTTTTAATCTGTGACTCTCAAGGGGAAATCACGCTTCAGATGCTAGAGACGTTACCATGAGACACATTTTTTATGCCCAACACGAACTTAGTAAAGCATCTCCGAACTGACTCTGTGTGGTCAATATCCTTAACTAAGTTGGGGGACCAGACAGAGCTCGCATACTCCAAGAGTGGGTGTAAACACACTTTGTATGCCCATAAGTGGATTCGTACATTTCCCGAGCCGAAACAGCTTGTGACAATATAGCAATTCAACGGTTTGCGGCCAGTGGGTCGTGGCTTTCAGAACCGACTGGAACCAAAACAGTTTTTCTAGTTGGTAATTGGCTGTTGTTAATAGTAGAAGGAAAGTAGTTTGTCGCTGCCAAAATGAAATCCCTTACATTTTTCATACGAAACTGGCAATTAATAAGTGACGGCCCAGGCGATGACTTAAAATGAATAGCAGATTGAAGCGAGCAAAAAGCGTATATATCGATACTAACTATTACTGAATATAGCTTTAAGTCGTCTGCAAATTTATACGCTTTATCTGGATTGCAGAATAAATCGATCCAGATGAACGAAAGTGACCATATCCAGACTAAGTGTATACCAAGTGTGTACCCAAGTGTATATCTCAGTGTATACAAGTCAGCATCTTAGTGTATACAAGTGCATACCCAAGTGTACAGCTAAGTGTATACAAGCATGTATGCAAATGCAACTAATTGTATACAAATGTGCACCCAAGGGTGCAACTAAGTGTACACAAGTGCACACCCAAGTGTATGCATAAGTGTGTACCTACGTGTGTACAAGTGTATACTCAAGCGTATACCCAAATGAATACCTAAGTGCACACCAAGTGTATACCCACGTGTGCACCAAGTGTATACCTAAGTTTGTACCAGTTGTATAACTTGTGTACCAAGTGTATTCCTTGCGTACCAAGTGTGTACCCAAGTAATTTCCTTAAGTGTGTGCACCCAAGTGTTTTCCTTAAGTGTGTGTACTAAGTGTACACCTAGATCGACCTAGATATATACAAGTATACCTAAGTCTATATCTAAGTGTGCGCCAACTGTAGAGCGATGTGTACACCGACGTTATACCGAAGTGTGCATCAAGTTAGATCACATTAGGGTAAGCAGTTTGAAAGAAACCGCCTGGACAAACAGAATTTCAAAGTTTATGAAACTCCGTAAGTTTGGCTTCGGCAATAACGGGACGGAAACCCAAACGGGCTTGATCAACATCAAATATGGCAATATGACCCCAAGGAAACTACATAATCAGACAGTGAATCCTTCGTATTACATTAGCCAAATAAACTAGCCCATGCAACAATACAGAGTTGCTGAGACCTTCGTGTTTTATGATTTCCTGTAAAGCCGTTCTCTTTCGTCTAAAAGTTTAAATGCTCCCATATTAAAAATTTCCAGTGCAAGTCTTCTTGCGGTTCAACGAATATAACGAAATTAAACTTATACATCCGGTTTCAACAAGTGTTTTTGTGCGACGCCCCCCCCCCCCCCACCCTCACTACTCACCCCGGAAAAAGCTACTCGATCGTTATATTTGAATTTGAACTGCAATTTTAAAAGAACTTTCTATTATAACCTTAAACTTTAATAAGTAGGTTGGTCTACTTCAGACGACAATATCTCAAATTACATCTGTTATGAGAGCAGAGAGAGAGAGAGAGAGAGCCAAGGGCAGGCTCCATCCAGCACCAATTTAAGAGTCTACTTTCGCTAATAGTCCGGGTGTGACAGGCTTGCTTCCTATACAACGCAGGTTCGTTAACCTTGACAATAGTAGATTGGCCAGCCGACGCTGTGTCACGGCAGGCATCCTTGATAACAATTGGATGACCACCGCCAACAAACACGCTGCTTGGTCATTGACCAACACAACACGCACAAATCCAACGAAAATGGGAAAAAAGAACAAATTGCACTTCCCTCTCTGTCTCTCTCTCTTTCACATCGCTTTGCTCTTGTCCTTTAGAGTGCGTGGTAGAACCCCCACCCCCACCCTGCCCCCGTCCTCCCACCCCCCCTCTCCGCTTTTCTCCACTCCACCCACAAATCGAATTGGGGGCGTTTCTGTAAATACGGGAAGAACAAACTGCAAACCTTCAAAAACTGCTTTTTCATCACTTCCGAGATTTTTCATTATCGTTCTGTGCTCATTTTTTTTTGTTTGTTTTCTTTCGGTTTTGGTGAAAAGAGGAAAGAAGTGGGCGAATACACGGAAAACAATCAAAGGAAGTGCCTCGAATCAGAGAAACCCCACTCAAAACGCAGGAGGAGGGTTAAGGAACCCGTCAAGCATTCGCCATTTAAAGTAGCGATATCTAAGCCAAATCGTGACGGATTAGAATCCGTTTTTAATCTGTGACTCTCAAGGGGAACCAAGCTTCAGATGCTAGAGACGTTACCATGAGACACATTTTTCATGCCAACACGAACTTAGTAAAGCATCTCCGACCTGACTCTATGTGGTCAATATCCTTAACTAAGTTGGGGGACCAGGCAGAGCTCGCATACTCAATGGCCACCCATATTTTCTGGATCCACAACGCCAACACACAAATTAATTTTTTAGGATATGGAAATATTTTTGCACGGAACTCCCGCCAGTTCCTGTATTATTCTAAATTTAACATTTTTTTCTTTTCTTTGTATGAATGAGGAAATTTGAATTTTTTTTCTCTTTACACCACATCAATAGATTTGCGACAATTGTTGAAATTCTTTTTAAGTCGACATTTCCGCTTCTTTAAGCTACATCAAGGTTGAAAGAGCGTAAATAAGAGCGTTATTGCTGTTGGTATTTTACGTTGTTGTTAATTTTTTTTAATATAGTAATAACAAATTTATTCTAATATTGACAATGATAGAAATCATGAGAATGAAATTGTTGTTCATGTTTTGTTAGCATTTAATTAATAAGAATATGAATAATAATTTTGTTGCTATTGTTGTTAATACTTTGAATACTAATAGCTATTCATTTCTCTCTCTCTATAGGTTGTCTCAGATTTCAACAAACTTATACCACGCGCCATGGCTGTTTGCTGTGACGTTCATGTCACGTGTCTGGGCTAGTCCAATCAGACGGCCAAACAGCCGTTGTTCTCGTTCGTCATTGGCTAACTCATGGTGACGTCACGTCAAACAGCCATTGCGCATGGTTTAATTGTTGCTGGCAGGTTATTCTCAGTTACCACTGCGCTTGCAGCAGGTAGCGTAGAATAAGTCTTTATTCTGTTCAACCCTCTGAAAAATAGAAAACGAAAACGAACTTGTTTGTTGTTAAAGCCAAGGTTTCATTGATGCGAAGTCAAAACAGGAACGGAACACAAACAAACTTTCCTGTAAGGTTTCTAATACCACTACTGCAGTGTGGCTGTAGCCTACTCTTTCTACCACGTGAAACCTTTGCTGAATTAAGTTAAGTTCTTCTGGCGTTACTATAGGTAACACCAATGGATGACTGACCACATGCGGTTATTTTTCGATAATTTTCCGTCTTGGTCCCTCCATTTTATTTCTAGTCACCAACATGGTATTCCCGTTGAAAACTTGGTTTTTCTATGATGGTTTTATTGAGAGGGAGTGGATTTACATATTAACATATTAAATACCATTGTAGCCAAGTTTAATTATCTCGATCATTTTCTCAATTACTCGTTGCTTTCCAAGCAGGTAAAAATACCCAGAACAAGCGCTCAGTGATTTTTCAGTTCGAAATACAACTCAAGATTTTGAAAAATTATCGATAATAAACTATGCTCTTGTGGCGTTACTACTGGAAAAACAGTGAACGGACGTTATTCGACGCCATCTATTGACAGAAAATTTAAACAAACGACAAGTCTTCGTGCTCATACTGACATTTCCTTCTGACGATTTAAGAAGAATAGGGAGCGTTAACAGATTACGTAACACTTTTTTTTTTAGGAATTTAGACCCCTTCTCGTCCGGCCTGGAATACTTGCATACCCACCCCACCCCACCTGAAAGTGTGCATAACACTTTCTTATACCCCCCCCCCTACCCACCCCCAATGCATACCTTAAAAAAAATTAGTTTATTTTATAAACAGTGATTTTGAAAGAAAAAAATATAAATTCTAAGTTATAAACATTTAATGTCTCTTTTTTAAAGAAATATTGTCTGTTAGTAATATATGGTAAAACATTTTCTCGAAAAAAATTTGACGTAACACTTCGTCATATGCCCCACCCCGTCCCCAACACAACAAAAGGTAAACATTACTTGTTAACCCTTCCCCCGACCTGCAAGTGTGACGTCATCTGTGAACGCACCGGAAGAGGAGAAGGAGGAAAGGTGGGAGTAGGGTGGGCTCGGAGAAGGGGGAAGGGGGCAGATTTCAGGGATAAAAAAAAGACTGTTTGAAATGACATTCGTGGCACTTGTCAGAGAAAATAATCTACCTGTCGTGGCACGTTCTGCGCCATTGTTTCTTTCTCGAGTGTTAAGCCTAAGGCAATGTTTTTTTTTTTCTGTCAGCAGTGATTTGTTTATCCCAAAATGGTCATAATTGATCTTTTCTTTCGTCGTGAAGCACTTTACAAATCCCTAATGCCCTACTTTGTTTTCTTTTGTGTTGTTTATTGGATGGTGCGTGCTCTGTTTTTTTCTTTTCTTCAATCATTAATTCTCTTTTACTGCTTGTATCGCTCATCGTCCACACGTGCGTCTCAAACGCCACATCCCAATCGCCTCATGCAAATGACACGCTGCAAACGACTCGCGTGCAATCCGAGGCAATTCGAAATCATCATCCCCAGACTATGTTGCCGGATAAAGAATTAGAAATACGTTTTTTTTTTTATGACTCACGGCACGGTGCTGAGTTTACAGCTCGAGAATTGGTTAAGTAAATACGTGTGCAAACCTATTTACGTTGCCTTTCGGATTTGAAAGACTGCCTGAGCGGGGAATTGAACCCACGACCTTTGAAACCAAAAGACCGAAGTCCTATACCCGTAAGCCTACGGTACGAAATTTCCGACTGGAACCCCACTAGTTCCAAACATTTGAGGTTTTTTTTTATTTTTTGGGTGTTTTATCCCAGTTTATTCGTAGTTTCGTCCCACATCCGGTTTTACCGAATGAAGTCCATTTTCCGACTCACGACCTTTGCTTACACCTCCCTCCCCTCCTCACTATTTACGGTCTTGTTTGTTATTTAACGCGTGTCTGGTAGGAGTCAGTAAGGACGTAAGCCGGCGGGATTCTTGCTGAAGAAACAGTTTTATCTTGGGAGTTCATTGTTGACTGTTTCCTTACGATTCGCCTGAGTCAAACCGGCGCCATCTTGAAATTTCTGAGGTTTTCTGCTTCCTTTTTTTTTTTCGTTAACAGCTCTTTAAAATGATACGGTTCGAGTTAGTGAGATACGATTTTAACCTGTTTTAGGGGTTGTTTACTTTGCTTTTTATTTTTCTTGTATCAATGACGATTGCCGCTGTATGTCGTAAGGGTTATTTCTAGCACGGGACTCACCAATTCCGGTTGCCAAAAAATAAAAAAGAAAATTGTTGGATGGCCTCCAAAGGGATTCGGTTGTCTGATTGATTCGTTCCGAATACAAAGTGACGTTTTATTTTGGCTGCAGCGTTCGACGATGGCGTTTGTTACGACACCGAATTTTGTCGCAAATTGGACGGAAATTATGGGACAGTTTTCGACGGTTCACTCGTTTCCGGTCAAGGTTACGCTGACGACACAGAAAATAGTTCAAGATCGAGCCACTCACTCAAAGGAGGAAGAAAAAAAAAGACGCAATTACAGTAGTCATCGTGAAACGCAAACAACTGCGAATATGACAACACACGAAAAGCTAAATTGGTTTAAACCGGGATCATGTTAGACTGTTGGATCGGTTCATTCAATGCAATGCGTCAGCACTATACAGCGGAGCTGTTTGCGATCGAAAAGTAGAGACGGGTGAGATTTCCCAAGATGCCACAGTTGGTGACGTCATTGCTTGGAAACAAAACCAAGCGTATCGCTGTTCTCGAGCCTATGTCACAGCGAGGAATTTACTGCAGCTGAAAAAATTTGAAAAACCGCCTATTTTTAACGATTCAAAGGCACCAAAATTGTTGAAAATTAGTTGTTTTAAAGGCGTTGAGGAACTTACATCACCTCCTACCCCTTCCTAGACCCCTAGGATGAAAATATCGGGCCCCATTTTGAATTCCAATTTTTTTTACCCTTCCCCCAAAAAATCGTGGGAGCGCCACTGCCAAAACGCGTCACCTCCTCCCACCACTCTGAAGAAAAGGCCGTCCCAGCGCCACCGGAAACGTCATTTACATTATTAATGCACAAAAGGTTTGTTAAGTGGCTCCGCCTCTTAACGCCAAGTGGCATATATTTAAAATTGGTAAGGTTTCCAGAGTCTATCAAGATATGGCGAAGGTCCGCAAAGCCACTCAATTTGATGTTCTGCGAGTCTGAAACCTACTACCGAGAACTAAGACCAGGGACGGCCTTTCTTTCAGGAGACTTTGGTTGGTCGCATTAAGCATGCCGGTCTGACATAGGCTTCTTTAACAGTAGGCTTTGGTTGGTCGCATTAAGCATGCCGGTCTGACACAGGCTTCTTTAAACTATATCTAATTAAAAGAACTCACGGCCTACTTTGAATGCCTTATACACTTGGCAAAACGTGATGAGTATCCACCATTGTTTCTACGACTCAGCAAAGACAAAGGAGAATCCAATTTAATTTACCTGGCTGCTAATTAATTCAGGAGGTAATCGTTCTAAGGTGTAGCTGTCTCGTGCCAACGTCTTTGGCTCCACTCGTCTGCTTATTAAGCATTCATTCATTAGCATAAGTCCGATCGAACCATGACAAAAACCTGTCTGTCTTGCACCAGGTCTTTCCCTGGCATCCGATCTAAATTGGGAGTGCTGCATAGCTGGAATGGTATCGTGGGCGTCGACCACTTGAGGTCACTGTCTACCCACACAAACAGGAGCTGTTAGTATTGAATATTGAAAACCAGTTTAGTTGATGAATTCATTAAATATAAATCAACGGTTCGAATGGAATGCCACTCTCTTGCCCAAGAAAAAGAAATTCTTAAGAAAATTCTACTTTTCCTTCCTGGAGAGGGGTCGACTGAAGAAAAAATTGGTTAAAGGAATCATCTTCGAATGCATGTTTTTCACGTACCAAAGACTCTTTGTCCAAAGCATTCAAATGAGAACTGCTATCGTGCCTATAGACTAACATCGGACGACATCTAAGACATCCGTTAAGTTTCGATGATGTTCATCAGACACCTGAGATGACCTGTCCTCCATTACGATGGTCTGCTAAATTATTAAGGAGCTCTTGCAGCCTGGTTAAGTTGTGAAACGTGAAAGCTACCAACGTTATGGGTTCACGTTACAGTACACCGGAAAACAAAAAACGAACTCGTTTGACGTTTAAGGTAAGGTTAAACTGAACCGAAGTCAAACCTGAATAGAAGAAACGCGAATAAGCTTTCTTTCAGAAGGTTTCAGGTATCATAATGTTGCTTCAGTGTTTAGTTCACGTGAAACCTTGCTGCTGTATTCAACCATTAGACAAGTAAGTAAAATGAAAACCACTACAACTGAAAAAAAGCAATGGTCACCCGAATTGGGGAATAAATAAACAGGCCTATTTAATATTTTGTTACGTGAGTGTAACAAAAGAGTCCGAATTTAAAAAATGTAACAATGAAGAAATAATTTATGGCTGTGTTTTGGTTAAAATTACCGAATAACGTATTTGATATTTGTAAAATGTGTAGTCAGTTACCAAGACCTCACGAAAAATCGTTAACACATTTAAGGCTCAGACATTCAGTAATTTGTAGTAGAAGAAAACGGATTTCATGTTCTATTGAATTCCGTGAAGAATGTGATTTGAAAAACCTAGTAATTGTAAGCGAACTGTTTTAAACATCTTGTGCTGTTGACGGTGTGAATGCTGTCAGCGTATTTTTCTGTGTCATCCTGTTACTCAAGGTTCTTAGGGCAGGTCGACTAATTTGCGGGGAAGGTAGCTACGATGTAAGAGCCTCCAGAACGGCAAAGAACTCCCACAAAAACAAACACTAGCCTAAATTTCGACCAGTATCCGTTTAGGTCTTGACCACCTTAAAACAAAGAGTAAAAACTACTGAGAATGCAAAACACAACACTTGCTAAGATATGTTGTTGTTTCTTTTGTATAAAGAAACCACAAAAACTGTGGGCCTTTTTAAGTGTTGACTTTGTAGTCTGAGTGTTTTTTCTCCGTTTTTTTAGGTGATTAAGACCTAAATGTAGACTGACCGAAAATTAAACTAGGAGCTTTAATATTGTGGGAGTTCTTTACCTGCCAGGAGGTTCGTTCATCGTTTTTAAATGCCATTTAGTGGCGATGGAAATACCAAAACGGAAACGGTTTCCGCGAATGCTCTTTTCCAGTTCAGCGTGTAATTCAATACCAACAGTTTTAGGAATTGAGAAATGTTTCGTGACGCAAACTAAAAAAAAATACATACATACATGGCCAGATTGATTGCCCAAAAATGTTTAGTCTGAAGTGTAAATATGCGAAATGGGTGGGGTGGGGGGAATCAAAGTGAGTGGCTAAACAGCTTGAATTTCGCTATCGTCTCGATCCATCATCCGATCACATTAGCCAACCGACTCGTTTAACTCATCTAAACAGTCGGTTCAAATTACTCTTTGAAACAGGCTAAAGACTGTTTTGAAACGGTTTTTCGACTTTCGAATCTGATTCTTCCTATCTGTGTATTTAAGGAATAGTGTTTAAAAATGGGGACACGGCTGGCTTACACTTCTCGCGAGGGAGTCCGCGGACACTTTTATCATCGACTAATTTCTCCAGCTTTCTATGACGTACACATCGCATAAAAATCGTCTAGTGCTGTATTTGTCGGAAAAACATGGTTCCCACCAAAATAATGAAATAATTTCTCTGAGTTTTCCATAGTAATTGAGGTTAATTTCCAAGTTATTTGCCTTCAGGAAGGAAATTTTACACACACATTTATCAGTTTTACTTGTTATTACAGCTGAGTTAGTGCAAAAGAGTAGGCCAATTCAACAGGGCAGTGACACGACGTAGTATTATTGTATATAACTCTATGGTAGAGCCAGTTACTGGGTTAGCTGCAAGGTGCACTGGTGGGGGATAAGAAGAGCGTCTTACTGAAGCCAGCGCTATTAGACTGGATTTCTTAAGGCCTAAAACGCGCGATTTTTGTCGATTTGTTGGCAGTTGCTGACATTTTTAAGCAAGTGGAATCTTTATTTTCCAATCACAACCTAAGCAGCGTAAGGGATTGGAGAAAACAACGGTTTTTTAAGCCTACGAAATCCACTCTCAAAGCACTGGCTTGACTAGAAGTGCCGTTGTTTAACCCACCATTTCAATCTAGTGCCCCTTGTAGGTATCTCTCTTGTAGCCATATGACGTCACTTGACGATGCTCTATAGAGTTTTAGGTGTTACCACAGAAATACAAGGATACATTTTATTTTACCGCAATGTCTTAACAGAATACGTTTAATGCACTAAGGACTAGGCCTAAAATTGTGGCTTTGTTTTCTCCCTGATTTTTCTAGGTGATTTTTTTTGTGTGATTCATTTTTAAATATTTTTTCACCCTAAACTGTACTGAACAGGCTGAAGATTTTCTCACGCATGTTTCTTCAATCGCATTTCTACGTTACTCCTAACATTGTGTATTATACTGGAGGAATACAAAAATTAACACAACTTAAATAGTTTGTTGTGCCTAAAGGGGCATACCTTCTTCCTATTTTACAGCTTTATACAGCAACATTTGCATACGTTTGAACTAATGTTGCAAAACTTAGTCATTCTGGAAAACCAACATGGAGGCATGTACCTTTAAAATAATATTAAATATACGCAAATGTGCAGACTTCAGGACGTATAGGAATACGTATATACACGCAGCTTTCAGGGCGTATGTCGATTTATTTCATATTTCAAGGCACGAATTTAATGATTTGTTGCGTGCAGAGCTAACTGATTTCATGTGTAGAGTCGAGTGTGAGTGAGTTTTCAAAACGTGGGCCTCAGTGTTTGCACTCCTCGACTTGGACCAATGTGCCAGAAAAGGGGCAGGTAACGTGGTGAATTTAATAAAAAAAAAACTCCAGGCGACAAGGTAAATTTGACAGAAAGAGACAAGCAACAAGGTGAATTTGCAAAAAAAAAGACAAGTAACAATTAGGTGAATTTGGCAGAAAGGACAGGTCACAAGGTGAAAAGACAGGTAAATAGATGAATTTGACTGAAAAGAACAAGTAACGAGGAGAATTTGACATAAAAGAATAGGGAACAAGGTGAATTTCAGAAAAGGACAGGTAACGAGGTGAAGTCGACAAAAAAACAGGTAACATTTAAAAATAATAATCAAGTAAATTTGACAGAAAAGGACAGGTAACAAAGCAGAATTGAAATAAAAAGATGGGTAACAAGGTGAATTGAGAAAAGGTTAGGTAACAAGGTGAATTTGATATAAAAGGACAGGTAAGAAGGTGAATTTCACAGAAAGGGACATGTAAAAAGGTACAGGTTAAGGTAGAGCTGAGTGGCCCCAGTGGCCCAACAGGAATTGTGTTTAAGTGGCGGAGGAAGGGGGGGACACAAAAAAAAATCAGGTGGGGTAGAAACCTCAATTTTCCGCAATTTTAGTTCATTTGTAACATACCGGAACTTTATTTTTATCCGGGGGGTGGGGTTATCTTAAAGCCAACTTGAAGTTTACGCAAAAACGTTATAGGTCCACTAAAATCAACATGTAAAAAACAAAACATTACCAATGGGGATTAAGAAATAAAGCGTCGTTTATTTATGAAGGGATGGAACCCCCAAAAAACAACACGGGATCTGCATTTCGAGAAGAGGAAATAATAGGGGTAGTGGCTAATAAAGTGAGGGTTGCTGTCAGAAGGAGGGCGGACACGACAACCCCAACACATCACAAACTCATGATTGCAAAACTACAACCTCATTTGCAATTCAGATGAACTGGGAAGTGATGAAAAAGGTAGGGAGGGATGAAGTCACGTGGTAAATTATTACAGCGCTGGTGGTGATGGATAACCTTCCCCCATGGGGAACAGAAAACTCTCCGGCTTATCTCAGGGATGATAAAAAAATAATAATCTTGTAAATCTTGTACATGCTTTATGGTTCAAAATAATAGCCTATGTGAGAAAATAATATGCCTTTCACGGTAAAATGGGCTTATAAATATTTTACATATGAATGCCATATAGGTTAGGCATTAAATCCATATGAGCACCTCTGTTACGAATTTTTTTTTTTATTTCTTGGTAATTGTTTACGGTGAGAGAGAGCTATACTTGTTCGCGAAAGTTCAATAAACACCCAATATATTTCCGGTCTGACGTACTCCTCCCACTACCATCCTAAAAAAAGTAGATGTGCCAAAACTAAAAAAAAATTGCCCATAAAGTTAAAATTTCATATAAAAAAAATAGTTGTAAAGTTATCTGCCATTTCAAAAAAAAATTATTTTTTTTAATTCAAGTTATTTAAATATTATTAATGAATTAATTTTATTTATTTATTTTATTTTACTTTTATTTGTATGCAGTTTTTTTTATTTCTGTTAATTTAATTATGTCGTTTTTTTCCGAAACAAACAGAAATAAAAAAAAACTGCAGACAAATAAAAGTAAAATAAAATAAATTAATTAAATGAATTAATTAATAACTTTTAAATAACTTGAATTAAAAAAATTAATTTTTGGGGGAAATGGCAGATAACTTTACAACTATTTTTTATATGTAATGAAAAGAAAATGACGAATCCCATTGTCGTTCATGTTAAAAATCTAACGCGAAAAACTTACACATTGTACAGTTTGAAAATGTATCAGCGTTTCTAGTTAAAAAACAAAGAAACAAACGTCAGTAAAACAAAAATTTGATGTTTATATGAATTATACAATGCCCTCCCCCCCTCCCCCCTATTGGACAACCTTCCCTTCCCCCCTCCCACGGTCAAGCAACCGACTGCAGAGAAAAAGCAATGAAACAGACCATAGCAGGGTGTATACAATATTTCGTCAATTGTTTTAAATAATAACAAGGCGCACTGAAATTCGACTACCTCCAGAAATGGTTGGTGTTACCACAACAAGAAATGATGCAGCAACCAGTCTGTTTGTCGGCTCGGTCAGACGAAAAGGTGATGTGAAAATCCGAACGTGAGAATAAAAGAATGTTAAGTAACGGGTTGTATGTCGTGCACGGAGTCGTAAGTGACGTAATGAATGGGAATGGACGCAGCAAATGCACGCGACTGCTTTAATCCCACGGAGAGTGCGTCACTTTTAACGAGGAAAACTTTATACGGTTCACAACGAGGAGACGGCACATCCTTCATTTTACGGAATGTGAATTTCGTAATGTCTTCCACGCAATGTGATTATCATGAGTTGGAAGAGCGAGCGAGGGCGAATACTCGACTGAATTTGACTTTGCGTTTCTCTCAGTGTGATTGGGAAACAATGCAAAAAAAAAAAAAACGGTGTAAAAAAAATGTGCGCCTTTTTAAGTGTTGTGTTAGCAGATTCAGTGTTTTTTCTCCGTTTTTTTTAAGGTAATCAAGACCAACGTAAACCGACCGAAAATTAAACTAGGGGCTTTAATATTGTGGGAGTTCTTTACCTGCCAGGAGGCTCGTTCATCGTTTTTAAATGCCATCTAGTGGCGGGAGGAAATACCAAAACGGAAACGGTTTCCGCGAATGCTCTTTTCCAGTTCAGCGTGTAATCCAATACCAACAGTTTTAGGAATTGAGAAATGTTTCGTGACGCAAACTGAAAAAAATATATATACATGCCCAGATTGATTGCCCAAAAATGTTTAGTCTGAAGTGTAAATATGAGAGAATGAGGGGGGTTCTCAATTGTTCTCATTTGGTTGAAATTCCGTGAAATTCACGAGTTTGAAGTTAAAATTTCTATGCCTCAAACATTTTCGGAGACATTTTCCGGTGGATGGCTAAGCTGATGTAAAGGAAACCGATGTGTAAGGCTAGTGGCCCCGAGAACTACATGAACAACTCAAAGACATTTGCCATAGCATGCCACATAATAGTTAAAGTTATTTTGAATGAAAAAGGCAGAAAATAATTACAAATGGAGAAAAAAATACTGTTGCTGCGAACTGCAATCGTTGTTTTAAAGTGAGGGCCGGTGTTCTTCCGTTTTTAGTCTTCGTCTTGGACGTCGTATCCACTGTCCTTAGCCTTTACGGGAATATTACGTTGAACAATGTCTCCACAATTTTCAATCATCATCTTCCCCCTCC
>JAHWFP010255946.1:0-23083 GCA_023313725.1 Lithobius niger
GTAAATTTGCGTCACCAGCTTTCCAGACCTTACGCTGGAGTATTGATACACTTTTTGAAGCCGTTGTTTTGGCTTTCGAAACCTCATACTTTGAATGGGATAAAAAACCTTTTGCTCAAATTAATGGAGTACGTATGGGGGCCCCATTTCGACGTTTCTTTGCGACATTGTACTCAACACCATAGACATCAAACTTGTTACTTCCTTTCCTCAAATTGCTTACTGTAAACGCTACATCGACGATAGCATTAGTTTACTACTAGCGCAGCAAAAAAATGTCATTTTACAGTTCCTTAATAACATCACTCCATCGCTCAAGTCCACGATGGAACAGTCAAAGGATCAAGTCTTGCCTTTCTTAGATACTAAAGTAATAATGTACTGTGGAATTTATGCACTTTCGTAAGCCTATGCAGACAACCCGCACACTTAATTTTCATTCTTATGTTGACCAACACTATAAAAGCAATGTCGTTCTTAATGAAGTAAAAAGAGTAGCATCACACACAACCAACCCATTATATCTCAATGCCGAACTCGATTACATACTGCTCAAATATGTTGAAAATGGTTATCCTCTAGCCTATACCAAAAAGCTCATTTTGAGAGCTCTTGGCCCCAAAAGGGATTCCCCCCCTTCTCCCATCCTTCCTTGTTCCTGACACTCCCATACTTCCAAGGAATCACTGAAAAACTGAAAAAAATTGCTGATACAACAAAATATCAGGCTTGTGTCAAGTAGACACAGAAATATAAAGCAAATGACGGAAAAGAGTCATAAAATAGATCAAGGCAAAATAAAAAATACGGTATATCGTATACCATGTGGTGAAAGTACATGTGGGGCCAGTTATATTGGCCAGAGCCTGCAAAGGCTACAGGAACGTCTCAATTCCCACAAATATAATTTTAAATTGCATACTGCATCCAGTTCACTTGTTCAACACTGTTTTAAAACAGGAATCACCCCCAAAAAACTCTCAACAGGGCATGCACCAGCCCTGGATAGGACCGAAATACTTTTCACCGAAAAAAACACCAGGGCAAGAATAAACCTTGAATCACTTATTATCCTTACTCATGTACTTCCTGTTTACAATCATTTAATTCCAGAAAGCAAATCTCTAAAAGAATATTTTCCAGTCATCAACAACCTACAACTTAACAAATTCAACAAGTCCAAGAAAAAGCTGCCTACGTACACAACCGTATTTAATTTGGACCAGGCCAAATTATTCTGAAGCGTGACATCACTTCCTCCAGTTACCACTCTACTTCCGGGCGCCCATCTAGAAACATGGTGTATCAATTGATATGTTAAATATTTTTAAACTTTTAAAGTTTTTATACCTTGACCATGCCTGAATGGTTTGATTTTATTGACTTGGTGGCTCGGCAGATACTGCCACGAATTTTTTTTATGTTTTAGTGTTTATTTTTACCTGAAGACGGGAGGTTGTCCTCCCGAAACGTATACGTAGTTTTAATTGTGCACGATACTGGCTGTCACTCAATCTTATCTCTCTAGTTTTGATTTTACGTCCAAAGTACTATTTGGTGTGATGAACTTGGCGAATGTTTTGGTGTATTGATATCACTCCTGTGAAGGGTCGAACTGTCCCTTTCACTAGTTTTGGATTTTGATATAATATCACTCTTTGTAAAATAGTGTATTATGCTCAAGTTACCTAGCCTGCAGATGCGACTAACTTGGCGAATGTTTTGGTATGTTGATATCACTCCTTTGAAGGGCCAAATCATTCGGAACTTGGCAGTCTCTTTTACCAGTTTTGGTTTTTGATATGATATAGTTAGCCTGGTTAAAAAAACTGATTATCCACAGTATTATCTTGTTGAATCTGGCCTTTTGCAGATTCGGAGTTCAGTAAAGTCATAACAAAGAAAATAGTAGGCCTATGTATTACGTTGATAAATTTAAAGAATATAAAGAACTACCGTCTTCCATTGAATATAGAATAGGTACGAGTGAATCATCAATGCCAATTATCACACTTGGAAATGGCGTATCCAGCACAGCGCAAGAATATTTTTTCTTTTTTTTTCCCTTTTGTTTATTTATTGAAAAATTTAAAATTGAGCAGTAAGAAATGTTCACTATACATTTTCGATTAATCAGCGACATTACATCAGCCTATGATATCACAGTTTCAATCAACAAAAATTTGGCGAAAATCGTTAAGAACTTTTAATGTGGGCACCCCAGTATGTATTGGTTCAGTGAACACTGCCACTGCCCTGCCACGATGACTGCAAATGAAATGAAAGTCTTATAGATTAGTTAGTTTACGTAAATAAATGAGTAGTAAAAAGCTAAGATTTAGGAGACATTATTCAAACGAACTGCGATGAAGAGTAACAGGTAAAGGTAACACGTTGCGTGACAAAACCATGATTATTCATATTTTATAAATTAATAGCAACCTGCAGTCTCCGTGTTACTGTAACTGTTTTAAATAAAGCATTTCCGTGCTTATTTGACGAGTGTGGTGCGATATACATGAAGCTAACTGGAACAATACCACGCTCCAGTATGCAGCTGCTTATATTCCGGTCATTCTTTAACAACGAGAGGCTATTGTTTAAATTTAACATAGGCTCGGACATTTACTTTTGAACGGGACTGTACACATCAAAGATAACACGTAGTCCTTCACTTGTATAGCAGAGTTGTGTTGTGAACTTAGCAACCAGTTTACGTGCCTAATTCCCAAATGTTCATTGGTTCAGTGGTATACTTCCTACCATGCGTGCATGCAGCATGAAATCAATTATCACCACAGATTACAAGTTGGTTGCAGGCAGTTCTCCTGGTGCTGGTTCTGGTAAACCTTTTCTAATTCTTGTATAAATTTTTATTCATTTGGTTTTCTCAAAAACCCATCTTTGGGAAGGTAATGTGGTATAGAAGTTAGCTAATATGTTTGCAGTCTGTCGCTCTGGCTAAATCAATGAGATGAAGTGCTTGTCTTGTCTCCATGCCAACATAACTGCATCATCCTTTTGCTTGGTAAAAGTTTTTTTTTTTTTGGGTGTTCAGTCTTTTAATCTGGTCATTGATAATTATTTCCATTGATAATTATTGTATTAAATCATGAATAATCTTTTCGTCTGTTCTGTGAATCTGTTTGTGAAATCGTGGTATAAGGTGTATTCGTTATCATTATGAACTTCCCCATTTCTTGGGAAATATTCGAAAACAACTGCTTCTCATGTTTGATGATATACCACTTAGTCACAGCTTCCTTACGAATAGTTACTCCTATGATCCCTCTATAGCTCTTGGCTGGATTATTTTACAGTTGCTCGAATGCCTGGTCCACGGCAACACTACTAAATCTGTGACTGTGAGAACCATGCTGCACTGAGAAATCCCCTTTTGTAAACTCGTAATATTTCTTCAAGTAGCCAACAATCGGCATAATAGACTGAACCCCAACGGGCATAATTGAGCTTGTTAAAAGTCAAGAACAGATTGAGGACTCGGCGAAAAGACCGTACATGCCGGTTCCAATGACATTCTCGATCGGCATGTATCAGATCCCTTAGAGCTGGTAAAATTACTGTCAGGAAGGAATTCCAGTACGTACATAATTGTGATTGTTGACAGCAGGGATCGCAATATGCCCGGAATTATGCAGTAACATTTGAAATCGGAACCTTGCATAGCTGTCATGTTACGAAGAGTATGTCATCTTTGGTAGAACAAGAATTCTGCAGTAGTTTTATGGTTTCAGCGAGTTCTATGCTGAAGAAGAAAGCACTATCCTTCATGACTTGCTTTCACTGCAAACGTTGCATAGCCTCTGCAAGAAGTGAGTCCACGATGATTTTACTACATAAGAGGGCTAACATTCCATATGATAACCGAAATCCTTTAAATATTCTTGTGAAAGCATAGTAACCACGTTTGAGGCATCCAACAATTTATTTCTTCCATTTTCGGTACCGTAGGTAACGTCCCTCACTATCTTAATTTTGCACAGGATGCAAGCCCTTGCAAAGGTCTATTTTTCGTTTTACTGGAGACAGCGCTTCAGTTTTATGCCTTTCATTTAAATTATTTTCGATATGATGTAACGGATAGCAGTTGAACAACACAAAGGGGCAGTGCATCTTACAACTACAACAATACATTCCACGAAGCCAAATTGAAAATTAAATTAGATATTAAAAAATGTTAAATTACTGTCAGCTACATTAATTAAATGTGGTTATACCAAGATTTTAGGATTTTACCACCATCCATTCATTATAAGTTCATGCCACAGAATGATGCGGCTCATGTTGTGTTACCTAAACGGTAAACGATTGCTGTCAATTTCATCGCTCTAGGATGAATCGTTCAAGAGCTATAAGCAGTTTTACGTATGTGGTCGTGGCCATCTTGGTTTAAATAAGTCGGCCAAGACCGAGTCATTAAGTATTTAATTTCAAGTTAAACACTTAAAAATACCTTATTGCCGTTAGTTACCTTAATTTCCGATGGTTAATTCATGATTTTCACACCTTTTTAGGAAAATGGCAGCCATATTTGTTTTCGAAATGGCGGCCAGAGAACTTCGTTACCACAAAAAGATGTGCATCGTGTAAGGTACTCAAATGGGAATCGACTGCTGTCAGTTGCATCATTGTAGGATGATATTTTCGAGAGTTACAAGCAGTTTTAAGGCTATAATGGCAGCCATCTTTGTTTTCAAAATGGCGGCTAAACTGACGTGATCCGAAACACGTAACCAATATAAAATGAAAGCTGGGTGTGCATATAACTCATTGAAAAAGTTAAACCCCGTGGACCGAAATATTCCTACGGGACTATACACTATTGTAGCCCCTAGACTATCAGTCCAAGAGTGTCTAGATGACATCTTTCGTGAGAAGTTGGAAGACCAAACAATCCGACGAAAGAAAACTTGTTGTCGTCCAAGTCATAGAGCTTGTCCGTGTCCAGAAAGGGGCGGGGGCTTTCGTGCTATGAGTAGCGGATACGAAAGAAGGCAGGATCAGGGAGGGCGGAAGTTCTGTTAGGCTGTCTTTGTATGCTATAGATAAAACAGTGCACACATGTATATTATAATTCCTGACTTTAAAAAGTTTCAATGTTAGTTCTAATTAAGATTAACTAATATAATTGGGTTTAAATTAAAGGTGAAGATGTATGTTTTCCAACAAGGGTAATTAAAACGATTTGTTTTAATTAGGAGCTAAGCTAGGGTAGTTTATCCACATTGTAGCTCTTTGAGTTTTACGTCGTTTTACGACAAGTTGTATCTTTATACTGCTGCATCCATTTATCTAATTCAGATAAATGGATGTGGTTAGGCTAAGATGAAATATGAAGATGTATATTTTTCAACAAGGGTACTTTAATTTAATTACTTTAATTAGGAGCTATGCTACGGCAGTTTATCTACATTGTAGCGCTTTGATTTTTGCGTCATTTTATAACAAGTTCCATTATTAAACTGCTGCAGTACCCGTTAAAAATCAGATAAATGAATGTGATAAAGCTTAGATGAAAGATGAAGATGTATATTTTCTAACAAAGGTAATTAAAATGATTTATTTTATTTATAATCTAAGCTATTGTAGTTTATCTATGTAGCAGTGCTTTGATTTTAGTGTTATTTTGAACTGCTGCAGTGCTCAGTATAATTCTGTAAATGGACACGATTAGGCTTAGATGAAAGTTGAAGAAATATATTTTCCAAAAAGGGTAATTAAAGTGATTGATTTTAATTAGAAGCAAAGCTATGGCAGTTTGTCTACTGCAGTTCCTTCTTTAAACTGCTGCAATAGTTATTCTAATTCAGATAAATGGACTTACTTAGGCTTAAATGAAAGATGAAGATGTATGTTTCCCAACAATCGTAATTACCACGATTTATATTTATTTGAAGCTAGGATACGACAGTTTTTCTGCATTGCAGCACTGTGCCTTTTGCGTCATTTTATCACAAGTTCCATCTTTAAACTGTTGAAGTAGCCCATCTAATTCATATAAATTGATTTGATTAGGCTGAGATGAAAAACGAAGATATATATCTTCATCTTTCATCTAAGCCTAATGATATCCATTTACCAGGATTGAACGGGTACTGCAGCAGTTTAAAGCTGGAACGTGTGGTAAAAATGACGCCAAAAGCACAGCGCTACAATGCAAAAATAATTGCCATAGCTTAGCTTCTAATTAATATGAATTAATTTAATTACCCTTGTTGGAAAGAATACATTTTCATCTTTCACCTAAGCCTAATTAAATCCATTTATCTTAATTAGAACGGCTACTGCAGCAGTTTAAAGCTGGAACTTGTCGTAAAATGACGCACAAATCAAAGCGCTACAACGGAAATAAACTACTATAGCCTAGCTCCTAATTAAAATAAATCAATTTAATTACCCTTGTTAGAAAATATACATCCTCATCTTTTATCTAAGCCTAATCACAAGCATTTATATGAGGTATGGATAATGCAGTAGCTTAAAAGTGGAACTTGCCATAAAACGACGCAAAAATCAAAGCACATCTAGGTAAATAAACTGCTGTAGCATAGCTCTTAATTAAAATAAATCGTTTTAATTAGCCTTTTTTGAATTCAGATATCTTCACCTTTCATTTAAACTCAATTATGTCAGTGGATCTTAATTAGAGCAAACATTGCAGATGTTTAAATTCAGGAATGACAACAAACATATGCGCTGTAGTATGCCAGAGTACATATGAGTCCTGTTAGTACTTAAATGACTAATTTCGGTCAGAAGGGTTAATTTTACGAAAAATATGAATAGAACCTTTCTGAAGAAAATGTTATTCCAAACATAATTGCTTACTGTTTATTTTCAATCGGATGAACGGTTTAGGTGCTAGAGGCAAAAAAATTGCTTTCAGATCGCCTTTTTTGGATGCCATCTTGAATTTCGGGCTTTAGGAGGAGAAATTCGACTTGGCACCGGGCAGATTCGGATTCAGAATGCCCAAATTAGGGTGAAACCACCTGGTGCCCAAAAAATCATAATGTTGCTAATTACACCTTACGGTATATGAGGAAACTTTCCCCTAGAGAGTAGTAGATATGCTAAATAAGGCTGCTTTTCAATTAATTTAATTTTAATGGTTTGGAATTTACTTAACTAGCCGTATTGTTAACTTGCTTTCCTATTCTGTTTAAGTATTTTTTACCATAAGAGTGGTAATATTTCTCAGTACTTATTAATAAATGATAACAAAAAATCACAATGTTGCAATTACACCTTATGGTCTATGTGCAAACTTTCACCTGGAGAGTAGTTGGTATGCTAAATACGGTTGCTTTTGCATAATTTAATTTTAAGGGTTAATTTACTTAACTAGCTGTACTGTGAAATTACTTTCCTGTTGTGTGCGTGTATTTTTTACCATAAGAGAGGTAATAACTGGCGAATTATAATATTTCTCAGTACTTATTAATAAATGATAACAGAAAACCACAATGTTGTTAATTACACCTTACGGTCCATGACCCATTAATTTCTCCTAGAGAGCAGTTCGCATGTTAAATATGGCTGCCTTTTGCATTAATGGATTTACTTTACTGGCAGTATTGTGAAAACTTTTTTCCTATTGTGTCCATGTATTTTTTCCCCATAAGCGTGGTAACAACTAGCTTACTGTAATATTACTCAGTACTTATTAATAAATGATTACAAAAATCATAATGTTGCTAATCACTCCTTACGGTCCATGAGCAAACTTTCCCCTAGAGAGTAGTTGGCATGCTAAATATGGCTGCCTTTCGCATTAATGTATTTTTAAGGGTTTTGAATTTACTTAACTAGCCGTATTGTGAAAATTTCTTTCCTATTGTGTCCATGTATTTTTTTACTATAAGACTGGTAATAACTAGCTTACTGTTATATTACTCAGTATTTATTAATAAATGATTTAAAAAAAAAACATAATGTTGCTAATTACACCTTATGGTCCATGAGCAAACTTTCCCCAACTTTCCCCAGTTGGCATGCTAAATATGGCTGCTTTTTGCATTAATTTAATTTTACGAGTTTTGAATTTACTTAACTAGCCATATTGTGATATTGATTTCCTATTGTCTACGTGTATTTTTTTTTCCATAAGAGTGGCAACAACTAACGTATTATAATATATCTTAATACTTATTAATAAGTAAAAGATAGATCTCTTTTGCGTTAATTTAATTTTAAGGGTTTTGTATTTACTTAACTAACAGCATTGTGAATATGGCGTTTAAAACCTCAACAAGTCACAAGGCAAAAAGCCTTAACTCACCAAACATTTACAACGTTTTGATTGGCGTTATGTCAAATGGCTGGCTTTCCCAATGCAAGATGGGTGGACTAATTTAATTTCTACATTTTTCTTATATATTTTGGACCCCCCTTCCATCAGTCACAGAAAAGATTTTATTACAGCCCGAATTGATTTAACGAGTCAAGTTTTTATCTCAACAAATAACGTTTTCCAATACGCTCCAATGTGGAGATCAACGTCAGTGGTGGATACTGAAAATCATTACTTGTTGATATTAAAACCTGAATCTTGGACAAACTTTAAATCAGAGTCGGGCTATTAGCCTTAATAAAAGCTATCCTGTGATGGAAGAGTTGTCCAAAATATATAAAACAAATGTCGAAAATTAATTACTCCCATCAT
Source organism: Lithobius niger (assembly GCA_023313725.1). Taxonomy (NCBI): domain Eukaryota; kingdom Metazoa; phylum Arthropoda; class Chilopoda; order Lithobiomorpha; family Lithobiidae; genus Lithobius; species Lithobius niger. Next base: position 8,687 of record JAHWFP010255946.1, read on the forward strand.
ACATTGAGAAAGCCACATTTTGTGTTTGCTATGGCACCAGCCACGACGTTGTAAATATTTGGTGAGTTGAGCGTTTTTAACTTGGGTATCGTTAAGTGCCATACTACAATTGACTGTATTCTTTTTTTATATAGCTTTTTACTGAGGAAACCAAACCTTGTTTAAACCTATAACCGAATCCCAGTTAATTTTACACGTTACACAAATTGAGCATTTTGTTCAATTTTCCCGCCGGTGGGGGTCGCTGAATCGTCGGCGATTGTATCCCTTTCCATCAAAGTGAATTATTTAATATGTAAGCGTTCGTGTCTAAAATTATCTAAAAAAAAAACACAAAAGACCGCAAGGAAAATAAGTTAAAATTGTTCAGTATATTGCACGATGGAAATCTTTGATTTGAAAGTGGAATATTGCTTATTAAGCACGTAAGTTTTATTGAATGTCTTGCACTGGTACCTGTATTAAGGCCAAGAAGAAGGTCCGTTACCTTAGTGTACATACTGTACAAATGATAGACCAGGCCGTAGAAATTACAATAAAAAGGAAGCGAAAAAAGCCAACAAATTAACTGAACAAAAAATGGCTTCGCCGTTTAGAAAACAAAACATTAGAGCTCGTATCCCTATACTCATAGCCGTGAAGGTACATAAATAAAAACGGATTAGAGTTCAATCGAACGCAATGAACTATAAACTGAACTCCAATTCGCAAAACGTAAACCCACAAACACACGCAAAATAGACGCCATAAACAGCAAAATGCTACAAAATTGAAAGATAAAAGTGCATACACAAAATGAACACGTAATTACTCAAACGAACTAGAAATAACCACCTCAAACAACCTTCAAACACACGCACAGGCAAAAAACTGCCTTAACTAGGAGTCTGCTTCTGCTTGTTTCACAATAAATGCACTCAAAATACACATATACCCACTCACACGAAACAGACTTTATGTCTGACATAACCATTGATCAAAAACAGTCCTTGTTCCCTGGTATTGGAGTTCAAATTATAGTTTGTTGCGTTCGAGTGAACTCTAATAAATAAATATTGAACTTGCAAATAAAACACAAAATTTCCACATATTTTCGGTTTTTTCTTGTTTAATATATATTTTTTCCTTTTGAAGAGCATTTTCCCCTAAAAAGGAAAAAGTGAAGGAGCATTTTCCCTGTAAATGGATAAACTGGCTCCAGACCCAGAACAGAAGACTGAGCTGCTCGCAGCTCCTTTTTATACCCAGGAATGTTTCCTAGAGTGCACCATTAACCATACATACTACCCATGATGCCATGCGGTTTGCTGAACTACCTCAGCTGTGGCTCCCTCTAGTGAGTGTTAAGCTGCCCCCTGTGGTGAGAGGATCCTGGTACAGGGCCCTGATCAACATCCAAGCATACCGTTCTAAAGCAACAATTACAATATGATTAATAAGACAGGGTGTACAATATAATACACAATAACTTACGTAAGCAATGGCTGCGATATAATTAATCTTCATGTCAAGGTTAAGGTAGGAATCTAATACGAAAGCCAGAATAAACGTCACTGTATATGAAACCCCGCTTTGAAAATAAACTTTCTATGTTGCCTTTAAAATATAAAAAAAATACTAACTTAAGAATATTATGCAGCATATCGGCACTCCCTTTCACTTTAAGAACCACAGGTTCTAGTCCATGGATTGTTGATAATGTTTTTGTATTGTAAATTAATTGTTTAAAGTTGATGTATTTAACATTCCGTAGGGCTTTGTCGGGCAGTTAACCAGAAATGGTTAACGCTCGCTACAAAACCCTTTGAACCCTGTGCTTTAGCATTCCTACTCTTGTTACAATACCTACTTGATATATCTGATGTGGTTATGCCAATTGTTCCCGCACTTAACTACCAACTTGAACATGGTTATTAAGTAAAACCTATCCTCCATTCTAACCATTCACCTCAAAGAGAGTTGGTGTTTCCCATTTTCGCACTTTAGGGCGCGTTTACGCAGCGACTCGCCTTTGCATTCTCGCAGCTAGAACTCAATCGCGATGGCAAAGGTGACATTGCCATGGTAACAACGCTAAATGGATTAGCTAAATCCGACATCGTTTGAGTAAATACTTGCAGTCTTATAATCCGTGCCAATAATATAAAGAATTCTTCATGACGAAACAATTTTCCCAAACGCTTCTGAACTCACGTTATTTGCTGTTTTCGTTGCGAAGGGGCAGACATAAAACCGCCACCATGTTGGAATTTGAGGTGATTTCTAGCTTCTAGCTGCGAGAATGCAAAAGCGAGTGGTTGCGTAAACGTGCCCTTACTCCTTTATTACCTGCTCAAATACTTTAGCTCTCTTATTTACGGTCCGTTATTAAGTCAGGAATTTCTAGTCATCACCCTTTTAAGCCATATCAGTTTGTGGGGGGGGGGGGGCCATAGTACATGACCACGAAATTCAACGCCTCAACTAAAATGGTTAAAGGTAATTCTCTGACTCAGTTTTATCCTCAGTTATAGGAACTTCAGTGTATCGGTAATACTGACGTTTACCATCCGTTAGATGCTATCCGTCAATACAAGTTTATATTCTACACGATACCACCACATGTAATTAAACCTGTAGTTTCATGTAATAAAGCCCATTTTTTTTTTAGTTTTGTAATTTCCTTTAGCAAGAATTCATTCACTAAGCTAAGTAGTATGAAATCTAACTCATCAATTGTGCGAAGTAATTTTTCTCTAGGACTCTAAGTATACACAGAAAATCACAATACAACCCCTGGCACCCTCTTGCTACCATGTGTTGAACTAGTAAGTTTCTTCCTAGTACGTTTATATAAGAGATTCCTGTACTCCAAAACTCTCGTAAACTTGCTTAAGTATAAGTATTAATTGCGTTATACAGCGTTATTAACTGGACCAGTGATGACATTGCCAAGATCAGTGCTTGTTTTACAACACATACATATGTGTTGGCTGTTTCACAAGTCTACGATTTCGTGATGAGACCCACAGAGACAATCGAACTATGAAGTTGTTGAGTCATTGGTTTGTATACCCAAGATCACTATTGCTAAGATACTTGTTTTCAACGTCATTGGTCTCACGGCTCGGTTTTAATAAACCTGTTTAACCCAGCGTTGCTTAAATTAATTTGTGCGTGTAATACTTCATTGTTTTCTGTAAACTGACGCCGGTCTACTGGCTCAGTCACTGTTTCAAGTACCACTTTGTTTTCAAATTTTGTTGGCAATGAAACGTTAAAGCCTTCAGAATTTGCCAAATTAACATTTTGCAAGTGTACAGTGTTGAATGGTGAATCGCTTGCAACATCATTCATTGCAGCTGCAGCATTGATCTGTAAGAGTGACTGGCCTTGTTGCAACACTGCAACAACTTCTGTGGTATTCTGTTGCATTTCCGACTTCAAGAATCCTCCCCCATCAACGGTAATAAATGGCGAATCACTCGGTGAATTGTCCACTGCAGATACTGTATTGGACTGTATCAGTGACTGAACTTGATGCCACACTGCAGCCACTTCTGTGTTATTCTGTTGCATTTCCGACTTTAAGAGTTCTCTCCCATCAACAATCTTTAACAGCGAATTGCTCGTGGCATTCTCCATTGCAGATACAGTACTTATTTGCGTCAATGTCCGATCTTTTGTGTTATTCTGTTGCATTTCCGACTTCACGGGTTTTCCCCCATCAATATGGTTTTGATGGGTATTATCTGCTCGGGTATTATTTGTGTCTGGCTGGCTGTGAATGACTCTTACGTGGCGTTTGAGGTCATGCGAGCTAAAACAAACCCTTTCACATTCTCCACATGCGTATATCTTTCCAATACCGTGAACGGTCTGTTGGTGTTCCTTGAAGGAATTTTTCGGCAGGATTGTGTCGCACACTTCACATCTGGCAGACCAGATGTCACATACAACACCAGCTTTTATATACTTGCATTTTCCATTTTGAAGAAGGTGTTTCTCCTTGAAATGTTTGGAACCGAACACTGTCCCACAGTCATCACATTTGTACAGGTACTCTTTTCGATGCTTTTGAATCTTATGAAGTTGTAAAGAACTGGGAGACGGGAAAGTTGCTTTACAATGGTCACATTTTAATTTTAGGGGACGTTGGTCTGTGTGATCGTACACGTAATGCTTGAGTTTGTTCGAGGTTTTAGAACGTAAACCACTGTCCTCTCGGGTATTATCCATGTCTGATTGAATGTGAGCATCTCTTAAGTGGAGTGTCAGGTTATTTAACCTCAAAAAAACTCTTTCGCATTCTTCACATCTATTCTTCTCTTCAATACCATGGACGACTTTTTGGTGTTCATTGAAGGAACTTTTTGGCAGTATTGTGTCACATCTGGCAGACCCTATGTCGCACACAACACTGGGCCCAGCTGTAATATTCTTGCATTTTCCAAGGACGTGATTCATCTTGGAATATTTCGAAGTAAATCCTTTTCCACAGTTACTACATTTGTACGGGTATTCTTCTTTATGCACTTGAATCTTATGACGTTGTAAAGAAGAGGGATAGGAGAAGGACGAGTCGCATTGGTCACATTTGAATTTTAGGGGTCGTTGGCCTGTGTGAACGTACATATGACGATTCAGTTTTTCCGAGGTGTTAACACAAAACCCACACAGCTCACACTTGTGTTTCCTTGCACGTCGCGTGCCTATGTGAACAACTCTCAAGTGTTGTTTTAATGCCAGGGGACTATTACATATTTTGGGACACTCATTACACAAATACCTCTTATTTGCGTGTGTTAACGAGTGATGAGTTAATTCAATCTTGTTTTTATAAGTCTTATCACACTCGTTACATGCAAAAGGTCTATCTTCGGTATGTGAAAATGAATGAGCCGTTAGAGCAGATTTCTGGGCGAATTTCTTCCCACAATCTTTACATTTGTGGGGCTTTTCTCCTGTGTGTAAACGTGTGTGAAGGTGCATTTGCCCGACTTGAGTGAATAGCTGACCACACTCTTCACATTTGTACGGCTTCTCTCCTGTATGTACGGAACGATGGCTCTTCAGGCTACCACATGCAGTAAAACGCTTTCCACACTCTTGGCACTGGTAAGGACGAACTTTGCCGTCAGCATCGGGAGGTAACTTCGCTTTTAATTTACCCATCGGCGACTTAAACTCAACCCTTCAAAGACAAGTTTTAGCCGACTAGAGCTGTCTTGAATGTACCTGAAAACGAAAAAAGTAACAGTTAGAAATTTGGTGCTTTACTTTTACGGCTGGCAAAGCAGAGTTTAGGTGTGTTTTTAATATGTTGCTGCAGCAGCCGAAATGCATGACCAGCTGTTAAGCTTAATTCTCTGAGTTGATTGTGTATGGTCGCAGCCCTAAAGCATGTAGTGGAAGATACGAACTGGCCAATTCCACTTTAGACAGATGAAATTCAGTAGCAGTTACGAACAGCCAAGAAGGATGAAGTTTAAAAATTGTCAGTTTCGTGATGTCTTACAAAAAAACTGCGATAGTCACCAGTTTTATCATTCAGAGGGTAAACGAAGTACAAAAGCAAACGGCAAAGGATAATTATTGTGTTTAACAGCAGAAAAAAGCAAAGTTTAAAGGTCTAACAGTTTAAAAGTGTTCACCTTGTAAAATAGATGAAAGTATTGGAAACAAAACCCACAGGCTGAAAAAAAACCTGCCAATTCTTAGCTAAATAATGAATTTGGAGTAAAAATGGCTGCCACCAAGTTTTCGACATAGCGTACCAACCCTAGCCCATGTACTGACCAAAAAGTATTCACCTTGGAAAATAGTGCTATCCCCCCCCCCCCCCCCCCCCCAACCACCACCAACGAATAACTACCATGCTAATTCCACCGACCAGTACTTCAGACGCTAAATGAAAAAAGTTTATCATTGCATCCTAGGGAGTTCCAAGCCGAAACCATGTCCTGACACAAAAAGTGTTTACCTTGGAAGGTAGTGATATCACCCTCGCAACGCACAACTGCCAAGTTAATCCCAGCGACTATTGCATCGGACATCAACTGGAAAACTTGGCAAGCACTGCTTTCGGTAGCAAAGGTAAAGTTTTTTATTGAACCTTTCATTAATACTTAATTAGCTTGTTGGATGTTCGTTGGTGGGGACTGTAGGTTTCCAAGGTGTACACATCTTGGTTAGTACATGGATTAGGCTCGATATGCATTCGGTTGCAATGGTCAACTTTTTTATTTAATGTTTGAAGTATTAGTTAGTGAGATTAGATTCGTTGTTCATTCTCCAAGGTAAACATTTTTTGGTCAGTAGGACTACATTGGATGAGCTTGGTATGCCGTTGGTTGCAATGGTTAACTTTTTTATTTGACGTCTGAAATAATAGTCGATGAATTAGGGTGGCGGTTATTCATTGGTCAATACTTTTTTAGCCTGCAGTGCAATTTGGGACTTAGTTTTTGGCCCGCCTCTTGAGTCCTTTTCTCTGGTCGCCGTGACTCAAAGGGTTATAGAAGAATGTCATGAGTGAAGAGGAACGTTACAAGGCCCGTCTGGTAGCAAAAGGCTACATTCAAAAATATGGGTGTGATTTTTTCGAAACATACACCTCGATTGCAGGACATGTAACATTACACCTACTCATCACTGTTGCAGTTCAAAAGGATTACTATGTGAACCAATACGACGTCAAGACCACGTACTTGAAGGGCTGCCTGGGAGACGAAGGAACGCCTCTGCATTCAGCAACCAGAAGGGTAAGATTTTGTTCTCTTCCTCAATACTTTCTCCCAACAGATTTTTTTCCCCTACACTCCAGACCAACTGATAGAACAATTTTGAATAAAACCAGGAGTAAATAAATGCATGATTGGGGAATATCCATGTTGTAACTCTTGCTTTGTATACTACCGTTTGCACAAGGCCGTCTAGGAGAGAAGCACCAGGTTTTAGCACCTGGCTCCAAGCACCAATCCAATAGGCTTAGCACCACAAAGTCTTATTTAGTATTTACCGAAGCAGTGCTAAGAGGCTGTATATTGCTGACACGCGCGAGAACTGGCATGGAGTCGGGAGGCAAGACATCCAATTTCTACTCCAGTGGAGATTGGCTCGAGAACCATAATACATTCCTCGCTTCAACTTCTTAAAGCCTAAACTTAATTCTTGCAATTGTCACGTGCTTGGACTATTCACAGTCCAAATTTGCTAAGTAAAAACCAACACAACCTAAATTTTAATGTACGTTTACCGCAAAAGTAAAAAAAAGGCTGCGAGTTCGACAGCTGGCCGCATGGGGTTACGACTCAACATAAGTGGTGGAACAAGAGATAGAATAATCCTGCAGACTCTTCCTTTATCTCGCTCCTGGTGAAAAAATCCGGATGCAAACCAATTTGCATTGCTTTTTGGACTTAAATGTCGACTGACTGATCTGAGTGGGGAATTGAACCCTTCTCGGGTACATTAAGCTTTCCATCCTGTTTAATGTTTACTCCTAGTGAAACACACCACCTGGTGATCAAAAAGGCCATCATTCATTACAATTTTTAGGAGTGAGGATGTGTAGAAATACTCGATCGCCACTTTTCCATAAACAATAATGCCGAACAAACAATACATCACTCATTCCTCACTGATCTGGATCTTCAAGTGTCCGTAACAAAACATCTAGATTGCTTAAACATAATGATTACTAGTTACACTTCATTATGCTGAGAGATATAAGCAATCCCGAGACTGTTTCCACGAATCTAGGAAAAAAAGCCTCGGAAAAAAAGCACCAGAAAAAAAAGCCTGGAAAAAAAGCTGATGGAAATAAAAGCCTCGGAAAAAACAGCACCGAAAAAAAAGTACCGAAAAAAAAAACCTGATGGGAAAAAAACTCCGATGGAAAAAAAAAAGGTGCGGGAAAAAAAGCCGATAGGGAGAAAACGCGAAAAAAACTGGTGGAAATTTTACAAAAATACTACCTTTAAATATGTGTATGGGTAACATTGGACAATACTTAGCTGGGTATACTATCAGCACGTCTGGCATGCTAATAAGCTAGACTAATATTCCAGGCTGATTTGGCCAGATTTTGTGCATCCGTGCAAACTGCGTGTTAAAAGCAAACTCTCTTTTTTCCGTGAGAGACTATAGCTTACAGACTAAGAAATAACTTGTCACCATCTTTAAAAATGGCATCTTATATTTTAAATAAAAGATGGCGTTCAATAATGGCGACCAAAAAAACTGATTTTTGCTTCTAGCTCCTAAACCGTTCATCCAATCGAAAATAATCTGGTTACGGTTATGTTTAGAATAAAATTTCCTTCAGAAAAAGTTCAATTCATATTTTTCATAAAATTAACCCTTCTGAGCGAAATTTGTCATTTAAGTACTCTTAGGCCATTTATATGTACTACATACAGTATGTCCCAGAAGTCCCTTACCAGTTAGATAAGGCATTAAGACTTGGATATGGGTTGCTGATGTTGTTGTATGCATACTCGTATAGGAAGTCACATATGGCGAATCCGATGATGCCATCCAAAATGACCTTGAAGGTCGTATTCAAGGTCATCCAATTTGTATCTCCTAACCCTCGCAAGATAAGGGCATAAAGTAAATTAGAAAGTTGCGGGGGATCGTGCTACTTGTACAACACAGGAAGTAGAACAAAAATCGCATGCGAAACAAGGAAGATATTGGAGAAAGAAGTTGAGTAGTGCAGAGAAGATATCCACGGGGCAGCAGGAAATACAAACACAGCTGAACCATCAAATGAAACTGTAACAAAGATTCTTGAACGCCAGAGGAGGATTTATGGCAAAACGGCCGGGTGGGCAATTCCTGAATGGCCCCGTTTTGTCACGAAAATTCGATGACTTTTTTATTTTTGTGGTTTACCTCCCGCTCCTAACCTGTATATTCATCATTTTTACCCAGAGCACCCCAGATATAGCGCCAGAGGCGATCATTTAAACAATTTTGAGGTTTTCTTTTACTGATAAGGTCCTTTTAGGTAGAATCCCCCCCCCCCCTCTTCCAGTCTCCACTGCACCCGTTAAATCCTCTCCTGATAAACGCATACGACCGATGCGCCAATTAGGCCGATATCAAGACTCATTAACGCAGCACACTCTGCGTGGAAAGACACGGTGTACAGTGTCTGCGTAAGTGAGGGGGTCCGAGTAGTAAGAAAGAGACGTGTCAACATAGTCCGTCCCCCTACCCCTCATACCAACACTATGACTTCAAAAGTACGAGTCCCAAATTCAACTAATATGACCCATTGTTTGAATTCTGGTAAATGCACATATAGGTAAACGCACGGAAACTTCTGCATTTAATACTTTTGGTAAATGCAGGGAACGGATACTCAAGCATAGAAAAGCCGACTATAGTGGTTAAACGGAAATGGAGAAAAAAAGTAAAAGGATTAAAAATAAAAAAAACCTTTCAGGGCTTTCCCACCCGATCCTTTTGCCTTAAATCTGCCACTGGCGTTTAGTTTACAGTATTACCAAAACCAGGCAAGAATTCTATCCTTGTTACTGTTTAGATTGATGGTTCAACTATTTCTGTATTTTCTGCTGCCCAATGGATGGCTACTCTGCATCACCCAACTTCTTTCGCCAATATCTTCCTGGTTTTGCATGCGATTTTTGTTCTGCTTCCTGTGTTGTACATGTAGCACGATCCTTCATAATAGTGTTTAATTTACTTTATGCCACTATCTTCCGTAGGTTAGGAGATACAAAATGGATGACCTTGAATACGACCTCCAAGGTCATTTTGGATAGCATCATCGGATTAGCCATAGGTGACTTCCTATGCGAGTATACTATTATCAGCAACCCATATCCAAGTCTTAAGGATTTATTTGACTGGTACGGGACTTCTGGGACATACTGTATACAACAGCGCACATGTGTTTTATATATAATTCCTGACTTTAAACAGCTGCAATGTTACTTCTAATTAAGACCCACTAAAATAATTAGGCTTAAATGAAAGGTGAAGATGTATATTTTTTCAACAAGGATAATTAAAACGATTTATTTTAATTAGGAGCTAAGCTACAGTAGTTCATCTACGACGTAGTGCTTTGACTTTTGTATCGTTTTACGATAAGTTTCTTCTTTAAACTGGTGTAATAGTCTTTATAAATCAGATAAATGGATGTAATTAGGTTTAAATAAAAGATGAAGGTGTATATTTTCCAACAGGGGTAATTAAAACTATTTATTTCAATTAGAAGCTAAGCTACGGCAGTTTATCTACATTGTAGCACTTTGATTTTTTGTATCGTTTTACGTATAAGTTCAATCTTTACACTGGTGTAGTAGCTATCCTAATTAAAATAAACCGTTTTAATTACCCTTGTCTGAAAATATACATCTTCATCTTTCATTTAAGCAAACAATGAAAGCTCCTACTTCACTTACTCTCCAGTAGAGAGTGCTTTTTTTTTACAGTTGCTGTTTCTGTCAATTTACTGCGAGTTGTCCTGTAAAAAAAAACACTGAACTTTTTTTGGATAAACACAGTTTTTCCCTTGTGGCAAACAGTGACAGCTCCTACTTCACTTACTCTCCAGTAGAGGTTTATATTTTTTTTTTACATTTGCTATTAATGTCAATTTACTGTGAGTTGTACTGTAAAAATACCACTGGGCTGTTGTTTGTATAGACACAGTTCTTTCCTGGTGGAAAAATGTGAAAACTCCTACTAGACTTACACTCCAGTAGAGGGTGCTTTTTTTTTTTATGGTTACTGTTAGTCTCATTTTACTGTGAGTTGTACTGTAAAAATGCCACTAGACTGTTATTTGAATAGACACAGTGTTTCCCGGTGGCAAACAGTGAAAGCTCCTACTTTCCAATAGAGGGTTACTTTTTTTTTTTACAGTTGTCGTCACTGGCAATTTACTGTGTCGGTACTGTAAAAATACACACTGGACTGTTATTTGGACAGACAAAGCTCCTACTTCACGTACTCTCCAGTAGAGGGGTCTTTTCCCCCGTTGCTGTTGCAGTCTATTTACTGTGACTGTACTGTAAAAATACACACTGGACTGTTATCTGGATAGACGCAGTTTTCCCTGGTGGCAAACAGTGAAAGCGGGCTACTTTACTTACTTTCCAGTAGAGGGTACTTTTTTTACAGTTGCTGTTACTGTCAATTTACTGTGAATGTACTGGCAAATATACACTGGACAATTATTTGGATAGACAGTTTTCCCTGGTGGCAAACAATGAAAGCTCCTACGTCACTTACTCTCCAGTACAAGGTGCTTTTTTTTACAGTTGATGTTTCTGTCAATTTACTGTGAGTTGTCCTGTAAAATTACGCACTGGACTGTTATTTGGATAGACACAGTTTTTCCCTTGTGGCAAACAGTGAAAGCTCCAACTTCACTTACTCTCCATTAGAGTGTTCTTTTTTTACAGTTGCTGTTACTGTCAATTTACTGTGACTGTACTGTAAAAATACCACTGGACTGTTATTTGAATACACACAGTTTTGTCCTGGTGGAAAACTGTGAAAGCTCCTGCTTCACGTATACTACGGTGGAGGGTGCTTTTTATTTACAGTTGCTGTTACTGTCAATTTACTGTGAGTTGTACTGTTAAAATACCACTGGGCTGTTATTTGGATAGACTCAATTTTTACCTGGTGACAAACAGTGAAAGCTCGTGTTTCATTCACACGCTTGTAGACAGGTGCTTTTTTTTAACAGTCGCTTTTACTGAAGTCAATTAACTGAAATTTACGGTAAAAATACAACTGGACTGTTACAGGGATTTTCCCTGGTGGCACGTAGTAAAGGCTCGCATTACATTCACACCGTTTGCCGCCGTAGAAAGCACACACTTAAGTCTCACTATTTTGTTTGTTACAGTATACATAAATCACTGTAGTAAACTCGAAGTACGAATGTTCAAAGGTCTCAGCTGGTCATGACGTTTTCACACCGATAATAATTTAATTAACACATTTTTTTTATTTACAGTGTTTTGTAAAAATACTGTTCACCTTTTATTCTACATACCAAAATATTTGTTTGCTACAACGAACTGTAATATTACAGACCACTGAACTGCAGTCGTGCGCCCTCTACCGAACTTGTATTCAACTTCATAATTTACAGTACAATTAACTGTAAACTTAATTTACAGTCCGGGACTGTAAAATATTAACAGTAAATGTTACTGTAAAAAAAACAAAAAAAATGTACAGTGCACCACATGGTTCCATTGCGTCTACGTAGTTCTGCACACTCTGCTTTGGCAGCGCCACTGGCGGCGTGGCCAGAAATCTAGTTGTTGGAGGATGCGTTTTTTGAAGCCACCAATTGGTAGCACCACCAAGTGACACCACCGCTTGCTATTGATGCTGCACATTGGTTTTTCTGGTGGCACGGCCAGAACGTATTGTCGTGTGTTTGTGAACTTGCAAAATGATTGCTGTTGTTGGACCTGGTTGCACCACCATATGGTGGCTGTAGATTTCTTGACGAAACACCATGGTGGCCCAGTGTGAAGAGGCCCTAGTGCACAGTGTCTTTATAATATAATAAACAAAAAACGGTACGTTAAATGTTAAGAGTAAGGGTCTAAACGTCAAAACCTAGAAGGAACACGGACAAGCTTCGACAGTCAGGGTCTAGGTGTAAAATTTCGTCAGTAAGAGGCTGGTAAGCATTAGACCCTTACTACCCGGTGGCTAGCTTAGTTCTAGTCTATTCGGACAGAACATGCGTATGAACGGTTGTAGCACGTTTTCTTTGTTCTTAGAATATCGTTAAGGAACTTTAAGAATATAATTTTCTTGTGAAGTTTCTCATTTTGCCTTTTGATGCTTTAGAATTTTTGATTATCTTTCGTACATTATTGTAGACTATAACCAATAATGTTCTCTGCTGCGAATACGCTGTCATGTTACTAAATCGAAAAAAAAAATTTTTTCAACCTAAAGCAAAGCAGGAAACGCATCTCCACTAACAGTGGACTTGCTTAATGATTTATCAAGCCAATTTTGTAAATCCAACATTGTAAATTTAATTCTAGCCTATTCGGACGGCAAAAGTACTTATGGTTTCAGCAGATTTTAGTGCTTGAAATATCTTTAAAGACCTTCCTTTAAAGCTGCCTTTATACCAATTTCATAGATTTTAAGGTGACTGATGACAACCAATAATTCTCTTTACTGTGTATGTTCTGTCATGTTACCAAACCGAAAATTAAACTTTTCAATATAAAGCAAAGCAGGAAACGTACACCATACTACCACTGGATCATCACATGAGTCTTTATAGGAGGATTTACAGTTTTTCGTCAAAATGAATATTACTGCTTTCCCATTCTTAAGGACGAAAGCTGGCCACCGGGTAGTAAGGGTCTAATGCTTACCAGCCTCTTACTGACAAAATTTTACACCTAGACCCTGACTGTCAAAGTTTGTCCGTGTTCCTTCTAGGTTTTGACTTTTAGACCCTTACTCTTAACATTTAACGTTCCGTTTTTTGTTTATTAATACCCGTTATTTTTAGAATTGTACCTAAACTATAAAACAGTGCAGCTGACGGTAGGCTACTGCCTGCACCGAGAAGAATGCACTATACACCCACTTTAGAGTTTGAGTACAACTTCCTTTTTAATTTTTCTTTCACGTTCTTAATTTTTTTATTGAAGGAAATCAGGCTATAATAAGCATAATTTCAAAATGGCTGACTCATTACAAGATGGCGTGGATTACAGATTAATAATGACGATGGCACATTCATTGTTTCAACTGTTAATATCGTCTTCATTCTAAATTTAAAGGAAATTGGACGATAATAAGCATCATTTCAAAATGGCCACTGAATTTTAAAATGGTGGCCATTAGAGATTACTAGTAACGATGTCACGATCACTGTTTCACGTGGTATCAACTGTATCGTCTCCGTCCTAAATTTGAAGGAAATGGGACAATACGCATAATTTCAAAATGGATCCCCAATTTCAAGACGATGGCCATTAGATATTACTACTGACGATGGCTTATTCACTGTTTCACTTGGTATCAACTATTTCGTCTCTGTTGTAAATTTAAAGGAAATCTAACGATAATAAGCATAATTTCAAAATGGCCCCGATTTCAAGATGGCGGCCATTACAGTGTAACTGCGACTGTGGTGCATTCATTGTGTCATTTGATATCAACTAATAGCTACTTCGTCATGTACAAAAAAAAAGAATCGGAATTTCCCAGTGGCAGTAAATTCATCTGGAGATAGGAGGATCCATCTACAACTAACAGTGGGGTAATTAAGCACGCTACGATGTAGGGTCCAAATCTGCACTGAATGTGAGGCGTCTTTCCTGCACGGAACATTTATTTTGAAAAAAAAAATAGTAGCGAGCAACCCTACCCCCG
>JAHWFP010255946.1:23183-42497 GCA_023313725.1 Lithobius niger
AAAAAAAAACTACCTGTTTCGTCAAATACTTCCTTACTTGGAAAAAAATAGAAAAAGAACAACCAAAAACACTGCAGTACACGAGAAGAGTCAGGACTCCATCTCTCCAGTTCCATGTTAAATATTAGCGCTGGCGATTAGTATCAACTAAGAGCTGACGACCCACTTTGGGTTCGTGCTCCCTAAAATAAAAAGAACAACACCTAATAACTTGCTCGTCTATGTGCAAAATCGGAAAGAAATAAGAATTTTCCCTGTGTTAGACGTAGGTATATTCATCCGGAAATAGGACTCCTATCTACATCGAACAGTGGAACCAATTATACATGCTATGGTGTAGGATTCGTATCTACCCTGAATGTGAGACACTATTACTACGTGGAACGTTAGGAATTGCTCCTGCACAGAACGCTACCTTAGTACATTTATAGGATTCGTATCTACCCTGAATGTGAGACACCATTACTACGTGGAACGTTAGGAATTGATCCTGCACAGAACGCTACCTTAGTACATTTAACAAGTAGGAATTCTGAGTGTACCGAACAGTATTAAGGAATCCGGCTGGAATGTTATCTACGCCGACGTAAAGGAGCGTTCACAAATTACGGATAACTTTTTTTTTCAGCAATGTAGAACCCCGTTCCCCTTTGTAACACCAGTGTGTCACTTGGCTTGACCTTTTCCACCTGAAAATACGTAACATTTTCTAACCCTCTTCCCCCCCCCCCCCCTAATCACACTGCCCTCCAGTTGTATAGGTTTTTTTTCAATTGAATTCGTTTTTATGAGCAGTCGTAATACCTAGTGGTATAATGACCAGATATTTGTAAAATAAAATTTAAGTCGTTAAACAGATGTAAGAAAAATAGTTTAGCTAAAAGAATGTAGATAAAAATGTAGCAAACAATTAGTGTGTTACTTTTAACTTCATCATACTCCCCCTCCCCTATCTTAACAGATGGTAACACATTTATTGAACTCCTCCTCCAGGCGTTACATTATTGTGAACGCTCCCTATGGTACGTTGGGAGAATTCCGTTACAGTATCGTACGTTAGGAGAATTCTGTTACAGTATAGTACGTGCTGTTAGCAACAAAAAGTGCCAAAACATGAGTTCCGGCAACAAGCTGCATATTGCACATGGAAGCTGTATACACATTGTAGTTTCCAAATCCACCCGGAGACACTCCCGGAAGTGATGACGTAATCCGTGATGACGTCACCAAAATGGCCACCACGCGATGTACTAAATCTCTATTATCTCCGGAACTGTTTGATCAATCCTAACGTGCGACCTATTGTTGGAAAGATAATTTAATTAGCTAAAAGAAATACCTGAACAATGGTATGCCGTAAATCTATTAGTTTCTGCGTAATTTGAAGGAAAACATATTATGACGTCCTCAAAATTGCCACCATGCGATATACTAAATCTCGTGTATCTCTGGAACTAATAGATCAATCTTATGGTATAACCTATCGTTGGAAAGATAATTTAAGTTGTTAAAAGAATTGCCAGAGCATTGTTTGCTGCATATATATTAGCTTTTGTTTAACCCTTTATAGCCTGGCGTCCCTTTAAGAGGACGGCTACTGAACGGCAAAAAACTGAGTCCCAACGCAAGCTTTGTGAGGGGTCCCAGGGGACCCCGAGTAAAGCGAGCAGCAACAGCCCAGTAGCCAGCGTCCTTGTCTGCAAACCAAGTGAATGCCGGATCGAATCCCGCGACCGACCCAACTTTCATGGGGCTTAAATAAAAAATATCCAGTTTGGAATGGGCATCAAAGGGTTAATATACAGAAAAACATATTGTAACGTCGTAAAAATGACTACCATGCGATATATGTGGTATCTCCGGAACGAACATATCACTCTTATCCTGCGACCTATTGTTGGAAATATAATTTAATTTGCCTAAAGAACTGCAGGGACAATGTTTGCCTTAAGTCTCTTTTGTTTAATTTGAAGAAAAACAAAATCTACACATAATTATTGCCACTGTGTGTAATTTAAGTTGGCTTTATTATGCGTTTTTTTTTTTATCTAGAACGTATTCACTTGCGCTGCACGCAATTGATAATATAGAACATAACACAGCCTTCAGTACATCGGCAAACTCATTCCATGTAACAGACCTGTCTCATCTTTCACCCACCAGTAGGTATGTCTTTGACAACCAGTCTCAACCTAGGACAATCAAATAATAAAACAGAATAGGCTTGCCCGAGTCCTCCACAAGTTTTCCTCATACGACTAAACGTTCATGTGGTGCACCGTTACCAATGGTCGAAAAAAAACCATTGATACATGCACCTGCGGAAATGATGGACTGGTCTAATCCACCAGAAGCAAGGCTGACCACGAAGGTAAAGTGTTATCCTGGGTAGACCTCCATTCCCGTCAAAACATCCATGAAGATTTGAAAGGCAAATGAACATAAATTCTGCTCCCAGTATATGATGTGAATTCCTCATCCATAGTTCGCTGTGCCATGAACATTATGATAAGTATTCTTAAGAAGATCAATTCATCACAGACACCAGTTTAAGGCCGATCAACCATCACAAAACTGCACATAGAAATGGCTGTAATTTCAAAGATTGGTTGTGAGTTAGCAGGTAGTGGCTAGAATGAAAACTTTGTTCAAGCCTTTGTTGCAAAACCAGGAAGGGCAGACAGCATTCTGAAGTCATCGACGGATGGCACGTAAAACAAAGTAGGTACGCACACAAGGTTAGCATCGCAAGCCATCATAATCTGCAGAATGAGGTTATTAGAATCAGGGTGATGACTTGACAATTAGGGCAGCCGTTAAAGGGGAGGCAACAAAAATCAGCTGAATTGATATTCTGGGATGGATGACAACTGCTGGGGTAATTGCGTAGCCTCTATAGACTTGCAAGTGTACTAAGAGAGGTATGAGATGTCATATTCAACAATTACTTTCCTGTACACTACCGTGTACCTGTAAAGGCCACTGCTCAAGTGACGCACTTTGAACAATACGACACAGCTTTAATAATTTAACGTTTCCAAAAGAACCACATATAAAACGGCAATACTTACATACACGTTACCTTTTCCTTCATATTAAACAAAAACTAATATATTTACGGGATACATTGTTCAGGCATTTCCTTTAGAAGATTAAATTATATTTCCAACGATAGGTCGCAAGATAAGATTGATCATTAGTTCCGGAGATACACGAGATTTAGTATTTTGCATGGTCGTCATTTTGAGGACGTCATAATGTGCTTTCCTTCAAATTACGTAGAAACTAATAGATTTACGGCGTACATTGTTCCGGCATTTCTTTTAGCAAATTAAATTACCTTTCCAACGATAGTCCTCACGAAAAGATTGATCGATTAGTTACAGAGATAATTGGGAATTAGTATATCGCACAGCAGTCATATGATGTTTTTCTTCAGATTAAACCAAAACTAACAGATTTATGGCATATATTGTTCAGGCATTTCTTTTAGCAAATTAAATTATCTTTCCAACATTAGGTTGCACGATAGTATTGGTCAATTACTTCCGAAGATAGTAGAGATTAGTACATCACGTGGTGGCCATTTTGATGATGTCATCATGGCTATATGTGTCACTTCCGGGAGTGTCTCCCGGCGGATTTGTAAACTACAACATGTGAACAGCGTCCATGTACAATATGTAGCTTGTTGCCGGAACTGAAATATTTTTGCACTAACAGCATGGACTCGTAGGGAGAATTTGCTTTTTAATCAGCAAAAAAGCATTGTTTCAGTTAGCACGTGATGGTTTATTTCTAAATAACTACTTCAGTTAAACTAAAATACCCTTTAAAAGGCACATGTTTACATAGGTAGCTATTATATGAGCTTATTCCCATGATTTGGTGGTGTTGTTTGACCTGAAGAGAGGACAGACGAAAGTATCCCCAGAACAACAACAACAACAACAACAACAATAACAAGAAGAAGCAGAACAAGAAATTGTCTATTTGGTCCCTCTCAGAATCTCGGATTTGGCTGTACCGAATTTCACAATTTTTGGACTGTAGAGAGGCCTTGACTAGTCGAGGCTGGATTCCAAATTTGTTTTTTAAATGTTCACTTTTGACGGTGTTATAAGCTATCAAAGTTGAGAGTTTAACACAGAGACATTAGGCTGATCCTTACTAACACTGGCTATCGCCAGTGTTAATTGGATTGAAATTCAACAGGCATGGTAAGGATTTTCACTAGGAAACTACTTTCGTACGGTAGTTTTGTCAAGTTTGTTGACAAAAGAATTGTTTCGTCGTTTTTCCGACAATGTATACAGAAGTGAGTTTACATTTTGAAAATCATGAGCTATAGTCCAGGAGCTTCTGATTGGTGATCTAATAACTGATAAGTTTTTCCCCAGTAGTCCATGCTGTTAGTGCAAAAACATTTCAGTTCCGGCAACAAGCTGCATATTGTACACGGAAGCTGCTCACATGTTGTAGTTTACAAATCCACCGGGAGACACTCCCGGAAGTGACGACGTATAGCCGTGATGACGTCATCAAAATGGCCACCACGCGATGTACTAAATCTCTATTATATCCGGAACTAATTGATCAATCCTATCGTGCGACCTATTGTTGGAAAGATAATTTAATTTTCTAAAAGAAATGCCCGAACAATATATGCCATAAATCTGTTAGTTTTGGTTTAATCTGAAGAAAAACATAATATGACTGCTACGCGATATACTATTTCCCAACTATCTCCGGAACTAATCGATCAATCTTTTCGTGCATTCTATCGTTGAAAAGGTAATTTAATTTGCTAAAAGAAAAGCCGGAACAATGTACGCCGTTAATGACCTTGCAATATACTAAATCTCGTGTATCTCCGGAACTAATTGATCAATCCTATCTTGCGACCTATCGTTGGAAAGACAATTTAATCTTCTAAAGGAAATCCCTGAACAATATATCCCGAAAATAATTTAGTTTTTGTTTAATGTGAATGAAAAGACAATGTGCATGTAATTATTGCCGCTTTATATGTGGCTCTTTCGAAACGGTAAATTATTAAAGCTGTGTCGTATTGTTCACAGTGCGTCACTTGAGAAGTAACCTTCACAGGCACACGGTAGTGTACAAGAAAGTCATTGTTTAATATGACATCTCGTACCTCTCTTACTACACTTGCAGGTTTATAGAGGCTACGTTACCCCAGCAGTTTTCATTCATCCTAGAATATCAATTCAGCCGATTCTTGTTGCCTCCTCTTAAACGGCTGTCTGAACTGTCAAGTCATCACCCTGATACTGATAACCTCATTTTGCAGATTATAATGGCCTGCGATACTAACCTTGTGTGCGTACCTACTTTGTTTTACGTGCGATCTGTCGATGAGATCAGAATGCCGTCTGCCCTTCATGGTGTTGCAACCAAGGCTTGAACAAAGTTTTCATTCTAGCCACTACCTCTAACTCACAACCAATCATTGAAATTACAGCCATTTCTATGTGCAGCTTTGTGATGGTTGATCGGCCTTAAACTGCTGTTTGTGATGGATTGATCTTCTTAAGAATACTTATTATAATCTTCATTGTTCATGGCACGGCGAACCATGGATGAGGAATTCACATCATATATTGGGAGCAGAATTGATGTGCATTGACCTTTCAAACCTCCATGGATGTTTTAACGGGAATGGAAGGCTAGCCAAGATAACACTTTACCTTCGTGGTCAGCCTTGCTCCTGTTGCATTCTGACCAGTCCATCATTTACTCGGGTGTATCAATGGGTTTTTTTCGACCATTGGTAAGGGTGCATCACATGAACATTTAGTCGTATGAAGAAGACTTGTGGAGGACTCGGGCAAGCCTATCCTGCTTTATTCTGTGATTGCCCTAGGTTCAGACTGGTTGTCACAAACATATCTTCTGGCGGGTGAAAGATGAGACATGCCTGTTCCATACAATGAGTTCGCCGATGTACTGAAGGCTGTGTTATGTTCTATATTATCAAAAGCAGCACAAGTGAATAGATTATAGATAACAAAACGCAGAATAAAACCAACTTAAATCACGTATATAAAGTGACAATAATTACGTAGATTTGTGTTTCTTCAAATTAAACAAAAGAAGCTTCGGCATACATTGTCCTTGCAGTTCTTTTGGCAAATTAAATTATACTAGCTGTACCTTGGCGTAACATACGCCAGTCTAGCTGGTACCTGAGTGAAATACTGTACTGGGTACAATGGAATGAAAAGGGTGCTGACTGCCCACTGTCTCCTTCTTCGAACTCCGGCGTAACATACGCCGGTGTAGCTGATTCCCGCATGTGTGAACATGAAATGAAAACAGATTGCGAACCCTCCCCTCTTCGAGCCTCCATCCCTCACATTCGAGCCTCTCCCTCACATTCCCCATTGTGGCGAGATACCCACCTGCAGCCCCCTGGTTCTCTGTCCCCTCCCACGTCCCCTGCCCTGCTACCCCGCGTATTCTCCCATTGTATGGTTTGAAACCTTACCCCCACCCCTCCTCCCCCTCTTGGAATCTATGGTGTTTTGTTTTCTTAAGAAAGTAAATAACTTTTTCACTGCAGGGCAACGCAGTGTTACTCAACCAACTTTTAAACTTTTCAACTCGGTGTAATAGTCAGCATTATTGAAGCAATAGTGTTTGTTTCTAATTATTAGAGCGCATATCCGTTCTCATTGTCGGCCGCCTGCCCTTTTTCTTTGCTACCGTGGCAAGAATAAACCCGCTCGCCCTCTTCCTGATTGTTGAAGCTTCGCTTGTTTAATCATGATCCCTCACTGCTCACAAACGCAGCATTTCGTTTAGGCTCGAGGGGTGTTTCTTGTTCCCAGCACCTTGTGCTCGTTGCTTGCTGTGCGGTGATTGGACAATGATCAATAGGGTAGTTGGGCACTTATTCTGGTACTGGTAATGCTGTAGTTAGATGTAAGTAGAGTAGTTTGAGCACGTGGTGTAACAGGCCAGTAAGCTCTAACAAATATCAATATCAATATCTCACTGCTCACTAGCGAAATATAATATATAGATTTCCAACAGTAGGTCGCAGGATAAGATTGATATATTCGTTCCGGAGATACCACAGATTAATATATTGCATGGCGGTCATTTTTATGACGCTATAATGTGTTTTCTATATATAATCAAAAACTGACGTGTACCGTATACGGCAAAATTGTTCTGGCATTTCTTTTAACCGATTAAATTATCTTTCCAACGATAGGTTACATCATAAGATTAATCTATTAGTTCCAGAGATACACGAGATTTAGTATATCACATGGTGGCCATTTCGAGGACGTCATAATATGTTTTCCTTCAAATTACGCAGAAACTAATAGATTTACGGCATACATTGTTCCGGTATTTCATTTAGCAAATTAAATTACCTTTCCAACGGTAGTTTGCACGAAAAGATTGATTGATTAGTTCCGCAGAAAATTGAGAATTGACATATCTCACATTATGTTTTTCTTCAGATTAAACCAAAACTAATAAATTTATGGCATATATTGTTCAGGTATTTCTTTTAGTAAATTAAATTATCTTTCCAACAGTAGGTCGCACATTAGGATTGATCGATTAGTTCCGGAGATAATAGACATTTAGTATGTCGCACGGTGGCCATTTTTATGACGTCATCACGGCTTACGTCGTCACTTCCGGGAGTATCTCCCGGTGGATTTGGAAACTACTATGTGTGTACAGCTTCCATTAGCAATATGCAGCTTGTTGCCGGAACTGAAATGTTTTGGCACTTTTTGTCTCTAACAGCACGTACAACAGGGAGCTTTGTCCAACATGCAGATAAACGGGCTCATTTTTCAACAATTTTGACAAAGTTACTTGTCATGACTACGCAACATCAACAACAACAAAATTCTCTTATTAAAAAATTATTTTTATAAAAAATAAAAGCAGTTAAAAAGATGAGTGACGTAGTCGCCAACGGACGACGTCATCCGACAATGCACTAAAACTATCTAAAGAAGCATTATTCAAGAGAAAAAAATCTGACTGGAAACTTTTTTTAATGAATTACATAAAATTGAGAAAAATAATTTCTAAAATGGCTTAAAGAACGAGAATTCAGTTCTTTTGCCTTAAGTTGTCTAAATACTATTAAAAAAAACACTAAATGTCTTGATCTTTAAACCATTTTCGTATGTGTACCGAATTTTATGTTTCGTTAAAAAAGTCTTTTGACACATGTTTTATTCTTGATTTGCTACTCGTCTCAATTGTTTCGGTGCATGTCTTATGATGGTGGCATCGATCGACGTTGAAACTTCATGGTCTTGATGAAACCCTAACAGCTTTAAATTTTGTAAAAAAAAATAATAATAAATAACCAATTTTTTTTTAAACTTACACGGTCAAGCCTAGCAAATTCGTCATTGTATTTCTTAGCAATGGCCACCACTTGATATGGTAAGGTTTTAACCAGAGCCTGAACCTGGCACTTTTGTTAATATAACAATTTTCTTTAAAAAAAATAGTTTTCATAAAATAAAAGAAGAAAAAAAAAACCAATGAGCAGATTCCAAAAGCTTTAAACGAAAATAGCACTAATTGGCGTATAGAATTTGAAACGGCTCAGATGCTAACTTGAGTTTATGGTATAGGGTCGACTGTACACTATACACTCAAGTTAAACCATATCGTGATTTAGTCAAATGCAGTTGTCGCAGAATCTGCTAAAATTCCTTCAACTTTTTTTCAAGTACGCTTGTTACGTCTGACCGGATGCTGACATGGTCATTTACACTTGGCAGGTGTCACATTAGCGTGTGTTTTAATGAAACCCTCACAATGAAAAAAAAATAAATAAAAAAAACTCTGCTATTACTAAATTACTTACGTTCGCTTCTAAACTTGGAAAGTCCGTACTTCTTTCTGAGCAGAATCCAAATTGACTTTTGTTTGGTGTGGTAGAACTTCGTCAATTAAGACTCCACCAACATCGTCGAGGGCTACGGCTGGCCATTCCTACAATGTTCGCATTACTTCCCTTTTAGCCAACACGACTTTTCTTAAGATTTCTTTCTTCGCTTCTGGCTAGGGGTTCTTCTGTCTGGGGAGGGTTTAAACTAGTCTTCTTCAAGGTCGACTAGTTCTTTTTTTTACCTATAGTAATTTTTTCACATTGTTTATGTCAACGTTCTGTCTGCCTTGTTTTCGATGAGGAGTGAACGCAGGGAGAATGGGCAAATGGAGGGGAAGGGAGACGAGCTCTTCTATACCACGTTTCTGTTACATACACTGACTACATGGGGAGGAGTGGAGAGGGAAGAAGGGAGATTAAGGTTTAATGGCGCATTGACAGCTAGGGCGCAGTTTTGGGGACATTAATAAAAAAAAGTTTAAAAAAGAAATCAAGAGTTTTCTACAATTTTCTTTTTTACCTAATAAAATTTGTTAAAATAAATATATATATTTTTCTTTTTTTATGGCAAGCCATTCTATTTTTAAATAAGGAATTAAAGATAACAACAATAACTATTAGCCATTTAGCGATAACTCTAAATCATTTAGTGTCTGTAAGTCAAACACTCTTCAGATATCTAAATCATTTATGGTGGAAACTTTTAGTCTCATTTTTCCCCTGGGTTTTCATTTTTCCCGGGGAACGGAACGGAAGTACAATGCATTTTTATCCGTTTTACCCGGGGGAAATAAAAACCCCGGGGAAATGAGACTAAAAGTCTCCACCGTTAGAGATTAACGATATTGCTAAGCAAGTATAAAGTGCATTTAGTGACATCTCTACATTTTTGTGAATACCCCCCCCCCCCCCAAAAAAAAAATGTAAATACATCTCTAATTATTCAGTGAATTTGTGCAAGAAATCTCTTTATGGTTCAACGATATCTGTAAATTATTTAGCAATACCTATAATTAATTTAATACTGGCAGTTTTGGGAAGTATGATATTGGCCTACCTCCTCAAGCACCTGTAGCATGCGCTAACCTATGTGTTTGTCAGTGTTTTAGATACATCATAAGATTATTTGGAGGTAACTTTAAATGATTTAGTGACATCTCTAAATCAATTTCCGTAATTGCAAAAATTGGTTGACGATAGCTGCTGCCGATCTATCCATTCCACTCTCCGTTTTACTTTCTCCCTCCTTCATCCTCGCTCACCCCTTCCCCCCCCCCTTCCTCGGGGGAATGAACAACTACCATGGCAACCGCAGTTACTTAGTAGGCTTGTAGACGTAGGGAAATGCGGCCACTGCTGACGGGTAAAAAAAACGTTTTTGGATCCAGATAGAATACGGTTGGAATTTTCAATTTCTAAAATTATGGTCACAAGCATGTTTCATACTTTGTGTAAGAAATACGGCAGGCCAGGCGGAAGCTAAAAAATAGTGGTACGGCGAACCAGCAAGTTAGCTATAGCCCTCTACCCATTTTCATTTCTATCGCCTCCCCCCCCCTCCCCAATAACAAAAAGTAATGTGTAGCAAATTAAAATCAAAATCCAATTTTTATTAGATTTAGTAGGCTAATACTTACATTTTTTGGCAACTGCAATACTGCATTGTGTTGATTGATTTAATATGCTATCACTTACATAAACTTCCCCAAAATTTTGTCTGATCCAACGACAAATTTCGTTTAAAATTTCGTTTAGTTGAAGAAGAAAGCACAATACCACAAGATGATGGTGGGCAATCAATGTCAAAATTGTTTAAACAAATAAAAAATCCTTTGGACACATTTTCGTTTCGAAGTAAGCCTTTCGCTTCGCCTGCCACTGCAACAAGGCTTTCTCTTGGCTCTACGAAAAAAAGTGGTACGACTCTCGCCGGCCCGGCCGGACCCGTTCCGCCGGCCCTGAAATACGAAGATATCGTAAATGGAGATACGAACTTTAACCATGCACTGATCAATGGAGTGACAGACACCAGTTTTCCTTTCGATTTGCAACCTAAGGGTGGCCGCACACCAATATCAACAAAACGTCTCACGACAGGCCATTTTGTCGAAACCTGTCTCAGCATGCTTGCAGACGCCTCCAAAACCACAGGAACGAGTTGAGCGCCGCACACCGGATGCAACGTTGTCGCGAGACGTCTTTAGGCATCTCACGACAACAAAGCGAAACTCCTTCTAGTTTCGTGTGACGGGGGTCTCTCCACCAGATGCGACGTCTCACGACGTTTCGTCTTCCAACTACGTTTTGTCGACTTTGGTGTGAGGCCACTCAAAGTCAACCTTCCTATAAACTGACAAAAACAGAAGAAAAAAACTTGCCGAAAATTGCAGCAGATCTCAACAAATCCAAAAAATAAATCTTTTAGGTCTTAAGAAATCCGCTCTGAAAGCACTGGCTTGACTCAAAACGTCACTGCTTTTTACCTCCCGTGCGCCTTGCGGCTAGCTAACCGACTGGATCAAGATGCTTGTTCCATGTCTAATACGGCTTTGTTGCATCTGCTACACAATACAAACTGGAAGTAAGGGTAGAAATATTATTTTTAATTTATTTAATTGTGTTGATAGAGGGGTATTGGTAGCGTAATTTTAATATAAATTTAAAACAATGATACCTTTTAAAATTATTAATTGAAAAATTAACTTTAAACAACTAGGCTATAAAAAAATGACAATCAATTTTGGAATAGTGCTACGCATTTTTGAATTTGGATAGCAGTTGTTGCTACGCAGTTTTTTTTACCATAATTCTAGCCCTGAAATTCTGTGGTGGTATTGCGGAATAATTTACTAATGCCTGTAAATCATTTGGAGATATGTCTAAATGATTTGCAGATGTACCCAAATAATTTGGACAAATCTTCAAAATGATCTAGGCATAGGATGGGTATCTTCTAATGATTTACAGGTATATCTAAATGTAGCAGACTTGGTGATATCATTTAGAGATATAACTAAACCATTGAGAGATAATCACTAAATCATTGCTGATATTTCTAATTCTTTATTTATAAATGAAATTTCATGTTATATTTTTACGTACATTAACTCTTATTTTCATAGGAAAATGTTTTCTTGCGTACAAAATTGATTCCTTAAACGTTAAAAATCTTTTTTTTTTAAGAAATCTATTTTTCTTTTATGCGTAATCTTTTTTCACGTACAGTAAGATTTTTTTATATTTTTCTTATGTACCAAATGTTAATTTTGTTTAGAAATATATTTGTCTCTTCTACTTCTAAACCTTTTTCTGACATGGAGAAACATTTTTGAACTGGTTTACTCCTTAGCGGTCGTACATGTGGACTTCTTTATGGTTATCCGCCTACGCTCAAGGCCAGCTGAGAAGAAGCGACGTCCCCTGTGTAACTACTTTGCAGGTTCAATCTCAGCTGGCATCATGGGATCATTACGGAGGCAGACATCTGGACCTTTTTTTTACACAATAAGAAATGTAAAAACAAAGGGTAAGTAAAGAGAAAAAACATTTCCAAGAAAGTATATTTCTGTATAAAAAAGAAAAATTCTACTAAACTCTATGAAATTCTCTTTTAATTTTTTTTTTGTAATTAATGCGCTAAACGGCGCCCCATTGACTGTATATGGAAAGCAATAGGCTTATTCTTTCCGAGTGCTACCATTTTACTGAATGCATGTTCCAGTGAGAAAGTTTTGCGTCACTCAGGAAAACTTATGTTAATGGTGGAAACGGTGTTTTCTTTTCCATATAGGGTATGGCAAAATGGGTTAAGGCGGACCTTTAATATGCACGCATAGTGTCTTTGCCGCAGATTGAGGTGTTAGTGCGCACAATAGGCTAAATAACAAGAAGGACACAGAGTTGAAAGTATCCAAAAATAAGCACAAAAACTGCAACTTTTCGAAGGAGACTGCTCTTTGTTATCATTATTTGCTATGCTTGAAAACGAAGGCTGTTTCCTTCGAAACGTTACAGTTTTGGTACTTATTTGTTGTGCACCTTCTATGCTAATTATGGCAATTCAGTAGAAGGTCATCGGGATTTTGAAGTGGAATTATCCAAAGAAATACGTTGAATAAAAGCTGCATGTCAAGCTCAAAGTGCCCTGCCTTTACTTCACTTGGTCTTGCGTTCCACATACCTTTGCGTGAATGAACCACGCGATAAGAAGCAAAGGTGTAGTTCCAACAACGAAGAGAAGGAATCGAATCTGCATGGGATGCAGTGCCCTAATTAAGGGGAACTCAGGGCGAATCACATGAAAAAAATAATGTGGGGCAACAGGGAAACAAATTAGAAATTAAAGCAGATCAAAGAATTCGTGTCTCCCTTCGAAATGCATTCCTGCTAAACCATGCGCAATGGCTGTTTGCCGTGACGTCACCACGAGTTAGCCAATGACGAACGAGAACAACGGCTGTTTGGCCGTCTGATTGGACTAGCCCAGTCACGTGATATGGCAAACAGCCATGGCGCGTGGTATAAACCAATAAGTCCAGCAGAACCAAAACATTTGAAAAACTCAAACGAAGCCAGACAGTCCGCATGAAAAACTGGCCTTGTGAGTACACAAGAAACACTAATCTTAAAACTAAGGAAATGACAACTGCCTCAACAGGGACTCGAACCCAAGACTTCCTGCTGATGAAGCCGGGTTACTCTAACCACTGCGCTATTATGGCGGATCCTGGCTACAGGCTTCAGTTTTCGTCAGTGGTTGTCTAAACGTCAAAAACATACACACAAGGAGTGAAAGCAACTTTACTTCATTGCCTCCACACTAGAAATAAAAGAAAACACATGTAAGCCTAATTACGTTTCCCATTTGGACTTGTACGTTGGACAGCCTGAGCGGAGAGTCAAACACACGACCTTTGAAACCAATGGCTGAGGTCCTACCACTGAGCCATACTGTCACGGCCGCGTGAGAATGGCTCAGCGGTAGAACCTCGGCCTTTGGTTTCAAAGGTGGTTGGTTCGATTCCCCACTCAGATTGTCAATAAGTTCGAAAGGCAACGTAAATAGGTTTGCATCTGTATTTAGTCAAACTCTTTTGAGCCGATTGGTTCTCTGTCCCATTTAATCCTAGACCTAATACAAGTCTAGAAATAATGCACACCTCATCCATCACTTGTAAAAAGAATTCACATTCTCCTCACTGTCTCCTGCATGCCATCCACCGATCGTCGGTTAAATGGCAATTGCGTTTGGTCCCGAACAAATTTACAGCAATACCGGTCCATATCAAGCTCACTGCTTATTATCGTCTTGGTGGCGTGAATACAGCTACAGTTAATCAACATCGTGATCTAGGTATCCTTATGCACAGATAACGTTAGTTTTTCTTATCATTGTGCTGCTGTTGCAGCCCGGGACATCAGAACGTCTACACTGTTCGCAAACGTTTTTCCCCATTGTCATGCACTTACCCATACTTATGTTTTTAAGACCTACGTACGGCCTGTTGTTGAGTACACCTCGGCTGTTTGGTCTCCTTACTTGGCTCAAGATATCAGGAAGATTGAAAATGTTCAGCGTAGATACACACGGCTTCAGCTTGGCATGCGGAGCAGGCCATATGCTGAGCGGTTGTAGTACTACTGTACTTATCTTTGGAGAGTCTCCAATTTCGACACAATCTTGTCGGTCTTCTTTCTTGATACAGGTTTGTTCACGAGTACCGTATCAGGGGGAAGGATCGCCTTTGATTACCACGAAGCCTAACATGCGCACTCGTGGCCATCAGTGGCGTTTTGATCAGAAGAAGGTCTCTTTGAACTGTATAGGTATCACTTTTTATAGTTGTACGCTGGAAGAGCATGGAATAAACTCCCACCTGAGATCGTCGGTTCCGATAATTTAGCAATTAAAAAAAAAATAGCTAGCTAAGCATTGTGCTGCAGATCTTTTCATTTTGTATGGTAGTCTAGGACAGTTATATTGTTTGTACTCGGTAATGTGACAATGCCACTGGAGTATGACTCTCTTTTGGTGTCATTTAAGTGGCTGGGTTTCTCGTTCTGCTACTTCCATACTCATACATTTGTGTATGTGGGTAAACTTATTATTGTTAATAAAATGAATAAATCACAGGGTAAAGGACAAATGAACCAAACAGTCTGCATTAAAAACTGGCCTTGTGAGAATACAAGATAGACTTATCTGAGAAAGAATCTGTCGTGGGTTCGAGTCCCACAATTGGGTAGTTGCCTTTTCTTTCTTTCTCTGATTCATGTATCGTATTTGCTCACAAGGCTGGTTTTTATTGCGGACTGTTAGGCCAGTTTTTGCTTCGTTTATCCTTCACCTTGTGATTTATTCTTGGTTGAGAAAACACCATTTATTCCATTTGGCTGCTTCGTCAGCAATCGGCCAACTTTGTTCTAGTCAACCGTTTGCAGTAGACAAGAGTGACCATTTGTAGTAGTAAAAGTAAAAGTCCCAGTAAAAGACGCTGGTTCCAGCAATTGGAAAATAAGAGGGATTCAGGTGAAGAAAAAGAGTTTACTGTAAATGTTAGAAAAATATAATATAACTTAGTCACAATTGGGTTTTTACACAAACTCGTGCTGAGGGAATGACTATACGAAAACTGCCCAAGTTGTGCTAACATGCCATCGAAAAGCCAGAAAGAGGCTCTAAAATACGGAATATGATTCAGCTCCCGAAGCTCCACCACGGACCAAACGTAAACCAGACAAGATAACCTGATAGTTGGGAG
The DNA here is from genome assembly GCA_023313725.1 of Lithobius niger. Taxonomy (NCBI): domain Eukaryota; kingdom Metazoa; phylum Arthropoda; class Chilopoda; order Lithobiomorpha; family Lithobiidae; genus Lithobius; species Lithobius niger. The sequence continues at coordinate 38,850 of JAHWFP010255946.1, forward strand.
GATAGGTAAAACAGCATCGAAGCTCGAATATTGAAGTGTTTTTCAATTATACCGTCACAATTCAAGTGAACACCCCAGCAATCGAACTTTGTATCGCTTTACACAAATCTAGCTACTCTCGAGTTAGCTGGCCTGGGTTAGCTGCGTTTAACGCTACATAAACAATTTGAAATTTCGACTTACCCTCTTCAGTCACGGCCAGCAAAAAAATGTGGCAACTACTAAATGGGCGAAAAACTTAGTCCCAACTCTCACTGCAGGCTTTGTGAGGGGGGCCCTGGGGACCCCGAGCAAAGCGAGCAGCAACAGTCCAGTGGTTAGCGTCCCCGCCTCCAAGCCAAGTGAATGGTGGTTCGAATCCCGTGACTGACCCAAAGTTTGAAAAAAATCATCAGGTTTAATTCGTTACTGAAAGGGGTAAATAATGTTGTCCTTGGCCCAGCATAATAATTCTTTGACGTTTTAAGGAAACTGACCTATGTCAGGACAGTTGTTGAAAAATAAAGAGTCTGATTTGCCAAATTTAAAGAATAGGATCGATAATATTGCCATAGTTCAGAGCATTTTAGTAAAACTTTGTAAAAAGTCTGCAATGTATAAACTTCTGTGGGACCATAACTTCGTAACTTAAAAAAAATCATGACAAAATGTTACGTACCGACTTTAAAAGAAAAAAGCTTGAGAAACTACTTATGCTTTTAAGTGACTTTGGAACCAAAGATTTTTAGGCGGTGTCTATTTATAAAAGGGTATGGAAGCAGTGGCTTTACGTTCTTATTTGTTTCATGGCATTCACAATCACCACAGTGGAGGTTTGAAGAGTACCTGTCTAGCTGGCGTGTGAAGATAGGAAGCTTCACCAGGTGGAGTGCTTTGTATATCTGTCTAGTGTCGATTCAAGGCCAAGTAGAGGCAGGAATCTTCTTTCATCTTCCAATTTATTAAGTGTGTCAGCAAATTGTTTGCAACGGCATGTTGTGTTATCCCTGTCAACTGATACTTCATTACCCTTACAATGGATTGGCTCAAGCATCAAAATAAATTGAAAAATATTTATATATATTTTTTTTTTAGTTACTATGTCTAATATCAAATTGAGTACCAGTATGACATGAAGCAGGCTTTCCCCCATTTAACACAGAATTGTAAAATGAAGTGTAGGTTGTAACGGCGGACGCTACGATGGCTGAGGTGCTTGTAACGCTCCCGGTTTCCTTGGTTGACACGGAGTTTTCAGTTTAAGGATATAAGCACAGTTTGGGCTACGGTCCCAGCATGGGGAATGAAGCTTTGGTGTCCTAACTATAGGGGCCTAACCTTAATACTACTGGTAATCATTGCCACCAACGGTGGAATTAAGTTAACTGTTTAACGGAGGATAAAAGCTAAAATCGGCTACATATTTATTTTATACTCAAACAGTTATCACCAGCAAACGCACTGACGTTTAAAACTCCTGGTTTTATTTTAACAACAGAGAATGTGAGAAGAACACTTTACATTTACGTCCACTAGAATAGCTTTTGAATAACATATTAAAAGCAACAAAGCTTGAATTTACAACAAGAAATTCACATTATCTGACTCCCAAAACGACAACTGGTGTTTTGAATAAAACTCAAGTTTTCAAATTAGAAAAAGTAAAATACTGATTGCTCTGTTGAGACACCCGCAAGACTGAACAGCGTCCGCTAGTTACAATCTATCAAACAGTATGTTTCAACACGCATGAAGATCAACCGTTTCACAGTTATGTTTCTAAGTGCTTTAGACAAAAGATCAAACCTCCCAGAGTTTTTGTTGCTCCTCAAATTATAAAAGCCTCGGCTTAATAATAAAGTAAAACATTTGAAGTTATGTTTCCAGTGAATCTTACACAAAGATCAAACCATCCGTGGTTTAGAGTAAAATTAAATTTAAACTAAACAAGAAAGAGTTTTGGTTTTTAGTAAGAGAACCACTCTGACGTTATGGGGGTGGGGGACCAAAAATGCCGATAATGGCGTCACCACCCATAATTTTCTCTAGCTAGAGTTTAAGTTAAGTTTTGAACTATGAATTTAGAATTAGGGGGTCCTAAATTATAGTTTCAAAAGCTAAACTATAAACATACGAACCACTACCATTTTGCCCGGCATGGCATCCTCGGACGTGACGTCTCCACTCCCGACTGGCGTGACCCTCCTAGCTTTGAGATCTGCGAGCTGTGCTGACTGAGCTGTAGAGGGAGGGCAACTGGGGCTTTTTATGCTGGAGCAACGGATTTTGGTTGCAAAAGTGCGGACGCCGAAGAGAGCTGCGGGGGTCTGATTGGTGGAGGACCAGGAGAACAATGGAAAAGTGGTCAGAGCAAAGGGTTTTGGTGCAGAGCCGTTTGAAAGAGTAGGGACATGTAAAGATAGGCCAAATTGAGTTTTAACTCAACTGAACTTTGGGAAAGGCCTTTACATTAAAATATTGGCTATGGATTGAATATTTACATGATTGCTTTGTGAAATGGCTCTTGTTAAAGCTTAGTAGTTTGGCTTGGGTAATGAATAAATCACTACTATTAGATTTTACAAGCTTTAACTGAAAATTGCAGTGTTACACAACACAACTAGGTTGGGAGGGGGAGGACGGAGTTATAATGTACAGGTTGACTTTGGTTGGCTTTGGGAACGGATAGTTTCAAGATAATTCGTATTAATTGAAGGAAAAGCTAGTTATTGCATTCGGATGGTCACTGTCGGAGTTTTTCGGAGATTTAAAGCAAAAATATTTACAAAAAAATTCGTGTCCGTGAGAATGCTGATGTCGAATTGTTTCGGACTAATCGTAGCGTTTCTGGGGACAAAAGAATATATAAAAGGTTAAATATACTAGCTTAGATAAATGCTATAACGCATTAATTAAGTTGGATGTTTTAACTGCTGAAGCAGAAAGACGGAGTTTAGATCTTAAGTGGACATTTTCCATACAATTAGTGATCAGTCAAGTATACATAAAAAATATCGTCTAAGTGTCTGTATACACATTTATGTGAGGTTAAGTACTAAGTAAGGAAGCCCCTCCTAATTCCCAACTAAGCTAGTGTTGTGGGCGTTTTGCCCGAAAAGAATAATGAAAATAAAATACAAATGTACAACGAGTTTTCAATAATGGCGGCCATGATGGAGGTGTGCTACGGTTGGTTTGGAGAGAGTTTCAAATAGCTGTAGTTATTTTTATAGGATGAATTTCAGGATTCGGCTTTCCCCAGTCTGTAGCTGTAGTGTGTGGCTATTGAATGGTGAAAAGTTTGGCCTTTTTAGTCCATTATTGACGAAACGGCTGATGTGAGAAAACCGAGATCTTTTTGCGTTTTTGTGCGCTCAAGAAAAAGAAATTGTTCGTCGGGAAAACGAAGGTTTTTCGGCGGCCTGCTATTAAAAGGTCACCTACGTATGCCTAATACCAGTGCTGCACCTGTAACACTTTTTGCTGAGCCCAGTGGCGTGTACACCATAGAGTCAGACTGCAGGTGCCAGGGGCCCACCTGAGCTGGGGGCCCCGGCCAAATGCAAGCTTAAAAACAAAGTCTTAAAACCACCATTGCTGAATATATTAGGTCCAAAGTTAAACATTTTGCATAATTTTAACGTGGATTTTCAAAAAATTTCCCAACTC
>JAHWFP010255946.1:47497-71302 GCA_023313725.1 Lithobius niger
CTTCCCTCAAAAGAGGCAGAAATGGCAGCCGAAAAGCAACGACCCATTTCTGCCTCTTTTGAGGGGAGAAATTGGTGGTTTTTATCCGTTTTAAATGTTCGTTTTATGCTTTTAATATAGGCTGACTTAGTGGATTTTGTCATGCTTTAATTTTATTGCTAACCTGAAGACGAAAAATTATAATATTCGAAACGTTGTTTGTATTTTATGTAGCACTGCTTGGTTTGCCTTCACATAATCTATTACCGTGCTTTTTACTCCAGTGTTCATCATACACAACTGCCCAATTTTATTCATTTACGAATTGAATCCACAAGTATGGCAAAAATGCGTTTTAAAGTGGTTGTAACCAGACAAATAGCAGATTCGACAAAATGCTCCTTAATTATGCTTCGAACTGCGCTTCACTAAAGTGTGCTAATTCTGCCGTATTTTTCTTGCAGGTAAAACCAAAAGGGAAAGAAGGGATTAGAAGGAATTGATTTCTTTTCCTTTTTTCATTACGTTATTAACGTAGGAGTATTTGCATTGTAAACTTCATTCAGCATAACAGAAAAAATTGTAAAACAAATAGCAAATGATCTAAAAAACCTGTTTCTTAGTGGCCAGAAATGCCGTTAAAATTACCAAAATACCTTTGCTTCCAGGAATTCCGCAAAACCTAGTATTCCCAAAACTTCCTAATTGGGTCATCCCCTTTCCGCAGATTCCGTGCTGATGTGTAACGTATGCATCCATGCTATCATTTTGTACCTAAACGTAACGTTCAAATAAAAATATTAATTTAAACAAACGTACAGACGGCCCTAGCATACGTTAAGTCCTGTGTTCGAGTCCCAGTTCGGGCAGTTGTCTTTTCTTTCTTTGTTAGGTTTAGTGTGCCTTGTTTTCACACAAAGACCACTTTTAATACAGCCTGTTTGCTTCATTAACCCTTACGATTAAATAATAACGAATAAAAAATAAATGAAGCAATCATAATTTCTACTTGTTTGATTTACATAGATAAAGATTAAATCACAAGGTCTAAATTTTTATTTATGTAAATCAAAGAAGTAGAAATTATGATTACTCCCTTTAGTTTTTTATTCGTTATTCGCACTTAAAGCCGTATGTCTCCACATTGGCTTTGTTGGGTGAAACGGTTTTTTTTTTAGTGAGTCCAATTAAAAAAATCGTCCTTCCATGCAGTTTAGAGTTTGGCTGAAGAATCTGATAGAACAATGTAACAAATTCGTTGGATGATGAGATTTTTTGCTGACGGACAAAATTAAAGTCACGATTATTAGATCCAACACGTTGCTCAACCTATTAGTTAAAACTTGAAGACGATAATATTTTCTAACTAAATGTATACTTACTCTTGCTAGCTGACTTATCGAAAATAAATCTTCCATACAGCGTGGAGAATTCCACCCAAAGTTAATTGGTACCTAGGCCAAAGAGAAGCCGCCAAATTTTCAAAAAGGGGTGACCCAAAAAGACAGTGATATCAATAAGCCACGAAAAGTCCTTCATGGGTTATTTTGATAATTAGGTATTGAAACAAATAAGTGTGTAACAATTAAGCATGTTACAATTTGGTCTATATGACAATCTCAGCAGTAGTTGCAAAACAGTTTTAGAACATACGCACCACTTCAGGACCAATGTACTGCCAGCTCCAGAATTTCAATGAGATAAGTAGCCGGGTTTGTTTTCCAACAAAAAAAAATTTTCTTTTACCGGAAATTAAAAATTGTAACTTCAGAATAGGTAACGACCTCTTCCAAAATAGTTGTCAGAGTACATTATAGTTGTAAAAAGGTGGATAACTTACAAATATTTGGTAACTTCAGCTCCTACGGAAAATACCCACTGCAGCTGAATTCTTTGCAAATTGTAGAAAAACTTAATACTAAAGGTGTGGACACGTGGCCTTTACGGAACAGAAGTCTCATCAACATTGCTGATTTCGTTTTAATGTATACATAGGTTGCTAGTGTTCATAGTGAACATTAAAATGATCAAAACAGAAATCAAGTAGTTAAGTTTATTTACAATTATAACTGGTTCAATTTGTGGGGAACTTTCAACATTACTGCAGTACTATTTAAGAGAAAGTTGTTCCAGTACTTTTGAAAACTAAATTTTAATAATTATACTGTTGTTTCTTTATATTACTAAATGCCAAGTCACCACCAACCAGATTGAAAAATAACTTTAGCCCAACTGCATGCTGCAAACTCTGTAAGGCAAGACCGGGGTCTCCAAACACAGTGAGGAAGCACCACCGAGTGTTCAGAATGGCTACTACAGTCAAATGATCTATCCCAACACACAACACCAACCAAGGTACGCAAGGGCAAGGGACTTAAACAATCAATGTCGTCAAATAACGTGAAAAAGCCAGATAGCAGAAAAAACTAGGGTAATGTGATTTACCTTAAGAGTTCATTGAACATCCGCTATCACAGTGCGAATGAGTGCAAACAAGCAAACTTCGGACAGGAATATCTTAAAAATTATTTTAAATCAACATACAAACCGTGTTTAACGTCTGGCAAAATATACAAGATGGTAAAAATTTACATGCTAGTTTTACTAAATTGATCACAGATCATTTTACTCACCAGGAAAAAAAAACGTAAACATGTAATAAACGGTTTACACTTTCAGCACTGGAATAATGTCGCACGACTCGTTGCCACAAAATCTCACACGTAAAACAAAACAAAAAAAAGAAGCAGAAAAATCTTATAACCTTTATTTGGAATAACGTGGCATGACTCGTTGTCCTAGAATACCATTACCAAACTTAACAAAAACGTAAGCAGAAACAATGTGGTACGACTCCCAGTCCAAAAATGTCTGAAACAGCCAGAATCATATGAAGCCCTAATTCTTACTACAATTTCATACAGCAAGATGAGAACACAATTACAGAATGAACGAAGAAAATATGTGCACTTGCAAAGATCGCAAGCAACTAACATGAGGCATTAAACCAAAAACTTATAAAAACTAGAATTTAAGACGGTAACACGGTAACATCGAGGGAAAAGACGTCACAAAACTATACAACGCAAAACGTAACCTAAGGATAAAAATCGCTGATTTACATTGGTTTTGGCACAATATTGTCTTACCTCAAAAAAATATTTCAGTTTAGAAAATAAAAATTTTAGATAAGTGGACGCTGTAAACAAAAGAAATTCTTTCACACTTCGTTTCAAAACTTCATAGAACTAAAAGTTAAGTTTCAAGTGTTGGTACTGTATGAATCTCTCTCTCTCTCTCTCTATATATATATATATATACAGGGTGATCCATAAAGTACTGAAAAATAAGCCTAAAAGACGTAGGCCTGTAAGATGTAGACCGTTGAAATGCAGGCCTACAACATGTAGGCCTATAATAGACCTAATAAAAAAATGATGTTCACCCCATTACTCCAAATTTTGTACAGTGCACCTTAGCTTATTGTACCAGTGAAAGCCCGTCATAAATGAATGGGGTAGTAGTTCTTGCGCCCCCCCCCCCTCCCCCGGAAATAAAATGTGCTCCACAGGTATAACTTGGCCCCTACTGTGCCCACGCTACAAGCCTAATGAGCTCATCTAATATCCTGCCTCATTAACTTTGCGCAACATTTTATTGCGAAACCAGAATTTGAACCCAGTAACCCAAAATGTTTGGAATTCCTTGATATCTTCAACCTCATTCATGTATTGCAGTGCATTTGGACTGCCAAACCGAAAACCTTGCGAACCTCTAAACAATTTAGTAAAATCGAATGAATATCCTGAACTCGGGGTTTGAACCCGTAACTGAAACGTAATGTAATGCGGTGATATTTTCAACCGTATTTATGTCTTGCAGTGCATTAGGTTTGCCAAACCAAAAACCTTGCGAACCTCTAAACAATTTAGTAAAATCGAATGAATATCCTGAACTCGGGGTTTGAACTCGTAACTGAAACGTAATGTAATGCGGTGATATTTTCAACGAATGTGAGTGCTGGAATTTGGAAGTGAAATGTAAACTGAAAGACGACAATATTTATCTTTCTGATGATAGAGAAATAGGTTTCTATGCAAGATTTCGTTGTATGTGGAAATTAGTAAGCAGATTAGATGAAATGCTTAGAAGCAGTTGGCTAAACCAACTGAAGAAATAATTGCTAAGGTCTCACAATACCTATTGACTAATACAGCATCAGACACTTCAAAAAGTAAAATTTCTTCTGTCAAAAAACTGATACAGAAACAAAATGAAGAATTTTAAAGTCTAGTAGTGTAAAAATTCAAGGAGGCGTTTAACCCAGAATTAGTCAATTCCATACCAAAATTCAAAGGGAAGTATAGTGATCACACCAAGTACTCCGCAGAAGCATTGAAAACCTAAATCTTCATCAGTGGCAATCAGATGTTATTTTACGTATAGATAAAAGCAAGTTGAAAGCAGTAGGACTTAATTTATTAGAGCAGAATTAAACAAGTACAACAAATAACTAATTGTTATGTGTGGCGAACTAGTTTCAAGAAACGATTTAAGTGTGACCTTACACTACAGGAGTGAGCTACTAAAGTAGACTCACGAATACATTAGTAGGGGGTACATACTGCTGATTACAACAGTTGACAGTCGACGTTATGGATATACGTTCAAATGGCAGAGTACTTACTACAAAATCGATAAGTGATTATTCGACTGGAAGTGCCTCAAGTGTGTAACTAGACCGATGTTATGAGGCTATAGCTCCCAATGATGATGGAAGACCTACAGAAAGCAATCTGAAACTTCAGACAATTGACAAGTCCAGTCCAGTCCAGTTCAACCACTTCAGTTTACAGGTGGTGCTGTTGAGAAAATCTAATCATTGTACAGATGTAAAAAAGCAGGACACCTCATTACATAATGCAGTGGGCCAGATACACAAACTCGTGAACAAAAAGAACTTGGCTATCGTAGAGTGGAAAAATATAGGAAAATCTACGAAGACTACAATCAGAAAAAAAATCTAAAGATAGAGGATCCATAATACATCTGTGTGTACTATAGAGTGTAAGCACCTAACTCGAGCCATGATTCCTGTAAAAAAAAATGGAGAGTCTTTCCCTGGCGGGATTGAGTGATGGAGGAGCAGACATCAGAATAATAAGAAGACATGAAGCACCGTTGTTGGGGCTACCCATAGGAACATTTCTTACTCTAGAAGTTGAACTATATGAACTCAGAGTTGACATTTCTCAATGCTACTATTTTAACTTCGGCATATGCCGACAGAATACTTGGCCTATCAGGATCAATATTAATGAAGAGCTTTGCTGTTGTAAACGACTGAGTAGATGATTGCCAACTGAATATAGCCAGAATAGTTAAGAATGGAAAGGTCTACTCTGTCATGAAACACAGAAACAACAGTCGAATAGGACATTTTGGTCGACGACTTACCACAGATAAATACTTGCTTCTTCAATCAAGTTCCTCAAGTAAGTTTATTACTGTGTTTTTTAATTCCATACTACCATTTACACAGGCACTGGACACTCACTGTTTTATTTGCTTCATTGTTCTAACCTCGTTTAAAAGCTAAACAAAATTTGGTCACGTAATCAATGATGAAGACATCACTATCAAGAAAGAAGAGGGCCGAATCCACGTGGCAAAAAGGCAAAGGACATTTTCGAGCAAAAGAACAAGTGAAAGGTCACCTGACTTTCGCCATTCGCTATTGGAGGCTCGTTATGAAACAAAATACCGTCATGGATTTTGAGACAAGTGGAGGATTGAAGCCTAATGCAGTGGGTTGGTAGGGAGGATTTGCGAACATTATCCTTTGGGCCAGGATGGACTGGTTGCTATCGAACTGTCAATCGGTTTTGACACAATTGTTTTGTATTGGAGCGAGTAAACCTTGAAAGATGTATAAGAGACCATCAAGAAGCGCATGAGCGTTAGTTGAAACTATTCAAAAATTTCTTGAAATGAGACAAGGGATATTAGTAGACATTGAAGAATTAATGATAGTTTATGAAGCCTCACCAGTGAGACAAATGGAGTCACTTTCAGCCGTGAAAATACCACGGGAGGTGTAAAACACATGGTATCCTAAAAGACAACGTAAGCTAAAAAAAATGTAGATTTAGTATTTAACTTGGATTGTTTATTTGCTTATATGTAAATAAACCATACATGAGATCAGTTTGTTTACTAGAAAAGTTGATTTAACGGAGTAAATCAAGATATCAAGGCCAAATGTCAGCCCTCATTTGTGTTGTTTGCTCAAGAGCATTGTTTTGCTGCTGAACATTGAAATATTGTTGCTTTTGTCTTGTTCCTTGCAATGTGAAAGAGACGTAACTGCTGCTAATAAATAGTTTTAAGTTTGGTAACTGAAATCCAGTAATTTGGTGTAACATTTGTATAGGAACAGTCCTACATGAACAGTGATTAAAATGAACATTAGAAATGAACAGTGATTTAAGGCTGTTGCAATGTGTAGCGTTTTTCATCTTCAGTTAATCCTATGGGCTAACTTAAATTGACATAATAACGCTTGCATGAAAAGTTTCAGAAGTCCTCTTTCCTACAAGATCAATATAAATATTTATTTTGAATACATAGTTTGAATCACACACCTGTTTAACGAGGAAACTATACATTTCAAACAATAGCAATGTGTAGTTTTTTTTTTAATTCAATGTAGTTTAAAGAGCATATTATATAATTCTGCTTATGTATAAGTTGAAGTTTTTTTAATCAAACCAGATGCTCTAAAACTGATTAAGCCTAAATCCTACACTTGGTGATGTCATTGTATCATATTTATAAGAGAGTAACATGTCCCTATTTATGGTCATTAAATGGTATTAGTCTTTAGACCGTGAATTCCTCATGATATCTGTCAGCATTGCTGACGATGTTACTGTACGTTGTTACGATATTGCTAGCCTACCTACTGATGTACTACTGGATGTTAGTGTAAAAAGACAAGGTAATAGTGTGTGGTTCGATCCAAGACCAATGGGCCTCACACAAAAGTTAATTAGCTGAAGCCTAAGTAACATGGGCGATAGGGTAGCAAAATATTTACGATAAATAGAGTTAGTGGCTACGGTGCTTTATCTCTCGTTGTCCGAGGAACGTGTGAAGAGTGTATTTATGTCTAGAAAAGAGCAACTTATGTAGGGTCCAAAAACTTTGCACATTTTTATTTCCACAATCATTCTTGATCGTCGTTTCCACTCAGTGTCGAGTATTAGTCTCTCCTCCTGTCATTACTCTTTCCTCGTGTCTAATCTAGTAAAGTAACCAAAATGGCTTGACGTGGATTTGCAGTGGCAGGTCTGTTCATTCAAAGTTCAACTTCGTTACATCTTGTGCATTACGGCAATGGCTCAGTAAAAGATGCCTAACTCAGAGCCCCGTTACCTCCCACTATAGCCACTTAATAAGAAAGTACGCAGGATTACATTGAAAGTGGAAAAAAAAAATTAATTACGTAGATTTTTTAACCTTGTTGGAAAAAGCACCACCCAGCCTTTCGTGGAAGCCTAATTGCCGCGTAACTTAAGAGAAATTCCATTAGTTTATATTTACTTATAAAGAAGTCTCTTTGGTTCTAATAAATCCATTCGACACAGAAAAAGTAGTAAATATTGATGCAGTACATACAAATAATAATTCTCTTGAAGATTCATGATTTGATTCTAACAACACAACCGTTCTATTTCCACTTCACGCCAAGAGATTATTTAGCATCGATTTTAAGTACGGAAACACGTGATTTGACCTCCATTCAGGTCTAGCGAGATCACGTACCGTGAATTTTACAAGCAACTGCGAAGCAATCACTATCTGTTTCAGTTTTAATCATCAAATGTGCGATGAAAAAGAAACGAATCTGTATCTTCCATGTATTACCTACTGGCATAAAAAAGAGGCTTGAAGTGGTTAGCCAGTTTGGGATTAAATGACGTTGATTATCAGGCTCAAAGAGAAGTATCCATGAGCGAACGTTTTAATGTGGATGATTTGTAGATTAACGGCCTACTATCGCCGTCAATGCCATTGCAGTCACTTGTCAGGTTTCGCATGCATGCTTTCACTGGACGACCGGAAGTCAAATCATATGCTTCCTTAGTTTAAATCTATATGTCGTAATCTCCTGCCTTGCAGTGGAGTTAAAATGGCAGCGTTGTTCAGCAGCATTGAGAAAATTATTATTTGAAGCTACTGAACAATATATACACTGAAATCTGTAGGGTTTCAGTGTAGGACATCTGAAACCCTGTACATGTCATACACCGTAGGGTTTTACTGCTATCACATCTCTACTTCATCGTAACATGTGTCGGATGGAACCTACTTAAGGTAAATTATTTCAAATAACCTTATTGGAAAGAATTCATGTATCTACAAATTTCAAGGAAACCTAATTAAGAGTATTCAATTGGAGAGTTCGTAGGTGTATTACACATTTTTAATTTTTTACATCATTTTATTCGTTTAACATGTGGAGGATCGTCCGCATGCTATTCAACATAAATAATTTTTATTGACCTTGTTGGTTAGAACATATCTCAACCTTTCAGACAAGACTAATTATGTTATGTAAGATAAGTTTATTATGGAGCTTGCAGAAGTGCAGTGGAGTTAAAAATACTACGTTTTTCAGTATGTGAAAACATTTTTAAAGAAATGTTAGACATCTTCTGTTTAAAGTATATATTTTTTATTGATATTGTTGAAAGAGACCCATCCCCGGCTTTAACGGCACTCTAATTGAAGCTTTTTATTAATTGGTGCTATCGGAGAAGTAAACTGAAGTCAAAAAATACTGTTCATTTCAGCTTTATGACATTCAAACAGACGTATATTTAATATTAAAAAAAAACTTTTATTAGCTTTGTTGGAAAGAACCCTTCCCTGCCTTTCATGTAAGCTTAATTACCTACATTTAATAAAATTAGGAAGTGTATTGTAGTAGAAAAAATACTCTTTTCACCGATATGCCAGCCCCAATTTATCCTTAAATGATGGAAGACAGGCCCTATTCATGGTAGCCTAAGTATTTTTATTACCCTTGTCGAAAAAAACGTTTATTACCTTTACCTTTCACTGAAATCTAATATTATCTACCTACATTAGGGTATTAGGAGCTCGCAAGATCATAACAAAGTCAAAAAACATTAGACATGCTTTCCACCAATTTAGCAAATGTCCATAAAGCAACCACCACCTTTTGACTTATGCTGTTAAGAGTTTAGTGGCATACAGGATATTTCAATAAGTCTGTCTGGACGCACCTTCGTATTGTAGGGTTTGAAACCAAATACTTAAAAAAAAAGAATGGACCAATTTTACAAAATAACCGCCATTTAAAATTTTGAGGGTAGCTATTTTTGATTTTGTGGTTATGTTGGGAATTTTAATTGGGCAATCTGGTCGACAACTAAAATAAAAAAAACTGGTTTGTTTTAAATTGTATTTTAATGGACCAAGGTCCACCATTTTGATTATGCAGGGTTTGAAACCAAAAACATGAAAAATTGAACCACTTTAACAATTTTCATAAAACCATCATTTTGTATTGTAAGGTTACATGGAAAGTTTTACAAATCGGATCACTTAAAAATCAAACGATTTGACAACTTTTATGTAGTATGGGGCTACAATGGTTCCTGTGTTTAGAAGGCCCTACAAGGTAAATCCACCAATGGACCCACATTATGCTACATTTGGTTTTCGAAAGGGGGGGGGGGGGATCGTGTAGCCTAGTGCCATAAATTTCTTATATAATTTATTCATTAAGGATCTTCAATCCTGCACTTGTCTAACTGCCATGAGAATATTTTAAGATAAGTTCTTCTGGTGGTTATGGGTTATGAATCGAAAACTGGCTACATATCGACCGAATTTTAAGGAAACGGATAGGAGAGAATGCCCTAGGTAATGTCGCCACTGCAAAATGCCCCCAGGAAAAAAAGCATCTACAAGAAATATGACCCCAAGGAGAAATGCCTCAAAAGGAAATTCCTGTCTACTGTGAATGCTGGATCTAGTGATTTTAATTTCTTACCTTTAATAGCAATTAACCCTATTTTATTTCGGTTTGTATTTTTATTACTCGCTATCTATGACTGACTGCATTTAAATTATTTGTCTGCTATTTGTTTTCCTTAATTGTTGATGCTAATTTTAAGTCGGCACGTAACAGTTTCAATTTAATGTGATTAACAATTTTTTATTATTATTGCATTTTTTTTACGTTAACCACATGTCGTTCCTTTACTTTTAAGAAAAACTCCAAGTTTAACTATTTACAAGTATTTTTCTCTCTAATTTGTGGATTTTATTTTGTCCAGCTTCTCAATTTTTCAAAATCTTTTCAGAAGTTTCTTTAAGGAAATTAATAGCTAATGCTTAAATGAAACACAAACAGCCATTTTGGCAATTTCTGTTCAATTTTGGATCTTTTTTTTACCGCATTAAATACTGTAATAATTTTTAAGGAAAACAAATTGCTGATAAAATCGAAAGAAAAACGCCATTATTGTAACATGACGGTTTTTTTTGCACATATCTTAAAAATACGACAATAAAGGCAATTGCAAACAAAGAAGATGTTAGGTTAGTTAAAGTAATTAATATTGCTATAGGATCACTGGGTCGTTATTTCAGGGGGGATACTTTTGGGGGGGACATTTTACAATATTTTACTAAATAATGTACAAACCTCTTTAGCTTCTTCTTCAAAAGTCAATTTGTATTTTTCAACTTTCTTCAAGTTGGGACGAAAATCGAACTCTGCAGAATTCGTTCCTTTGGCTTTGCTTAACCTGAATGAATAGTATCAGTTAAAACTATTCATCACAGCACCGTCAGCAAATACTATGAAAATAACTACAAATTTACTGTATTATATGAATATTTCAGAATGTATAAAAATATAACTTGCGACTTACTTTCCATGGTTTGGTTTAACGTTCTTAAGAAGTCGTATACTGAAACGAATGAAAGAACTTTAAATCACTGAAACACGAATATTAAGTGTCGGTGCACACGTGCGTTTTTTGGACGCGCGTTGACGCTGCGGTGCCACTTCAGTGACGTATGTGCGCGTTCGGTTCCCTAACCTCGTGTAAAAAAAATTATAGTTTGAAACCAAAGAGACGTTATTGCTTTTTTTGCCTACCTCGTGAAAAAAAATATATTTAAAAACCAATGCGACGAATTTTGGGGCATTGATGTACTAATGTAAGACATCCCAGGGGAAAATGTTATACATCCTTTGCAGATTAACTAAAAAATTCGGATAAGTTCTTTAATTATTTCCTAATGAGTCTTCAATCATTTCTGCAGCAACATTTCATATTTCAGGATAGTTCTTTACTCCCCCAATAAACAATTCCATGTTTATTTCTTCGAAATAGGACGCCATTTTCGGTAACGCTTTTGCGGTAAACGGAGGACGTGTGCACCGCTCAAGTCACCCAAGGTATTCAGAGAAGAAATTGCGTTTTTTTAAAGCTGCGGTACCGCTGCGTTGACGAGGGGAATTGCCGGGCAAAACGTCCGCACGAGCGGACTCTATTACGTGTGCAGTGCCCAACAGATGTCACGTAAACCAAACCGCACATGCGGTACCGCAGCATCAACCGCAAATGCGGTACCGCAAGTGTGCACCGGCGCTTATACGGATTTGAACTGCAGATTATATGAATATTTTAGAATGTATAAAATATAACTTGTGACTTACTTATGAGGGTGTGGTCTATCTCTAATATAAAGCATACTGAAACGAATGAAAGAACTTTAAATCACCGAAACGTGAATATTTATACGGATTTGAACTGCAACGAATAATATTTACTAAGTAACTTATAGTGTGCCTCTTAGTTCATGCAAGTGCATGATCCATTCGTTTATCTAATAAATAAAAAAAAGGAATACTGTAGTTGGCATTGTCATATTTCGAACTGTTTTCTAAAGTGCCATTGAAAATATGAATGGGAAATGTGGGTTTGCAACTATTCTTTTGGAAAACATTAATTCACGTTTAATTTCAATGGTCTTCCAACTGAATTTGGTAGGTTCACATGTTTGGAATGTTTAATAAACTTCTGAGTTTTGTATTTCTACTTATTGGCAATTTCTGCTAAATGCGTTCGGAGAAAATATACCAATGAAAGAAAGTGTTCGTTTAATGGATGTATTGGAAAAAAAAATGCAATTATTGAATCTAATATTAAATTTGTTGAAGATGGTCGCGTTTTTGTTTTTACCCGCACCAATCAGATGACGACATCGAGGCTGGGCTTGAGACAGAAACCACAGACAGAAACCAAAAGAATTGTTGGCATTGACACCTCTCACAGGAAATAAAAAATAAATAAATGAAACAGCAACAGTTTTTTACACTACTTATAATATTTTTCTAATTATGAGTAATTGTAATTTTTTTCTATTTTGTTTATTGACGAGCCCAAACAAGGGCGAAACAGTCTGCACTTCCGGGGCGAAGCTGATGGGTCGCAAACCTACACATAAGGAGGAAGATCAACTGTCCTCTTGTTCTCAGCAATAAAAATAATGCAAGCAATAAACAATAAATCATAAGGCAAAAGGTAAACGAAGCATACAGCATGCACCAGAACACACTCTGAGCGTACAACATACACTGATATGAGAAAGAAGAAAAGAAAAAAGTTTTCGAAATAGAGTAATTCCATGACCTATACTCATGGCCTAGTTGGTGTTTAAGAATGACTCAAAACAAAACAATGTGAATCAGATAGGCTCAGTCAGCTAAAACGGACTGTCGAGTAAAAGACAGGAAAAGCTTTGTAATTTACATCATATAAAAAACGATCCATGATTTGTTTGGAGGCGCAGGACGGCATTTTCATGTCTCAGCAGTACTGGAGATTTTCGCAGGGAAGCTAATATCAAAATGGGGAAGCTTCAAACATCCCACCAAACTAGAAACACAAACTGTAAATTAATAAAATTTTAATCAAGACATTTAATTCTGCGAACAATGCTTACAAAAAGTATCGCCTTAATGTAAGGTGTGATAAAATACAACACCAAATTTATGTAGAACTAACTATGGGCGCAAACAACCTCTAATTGGCCCTTCTTCCTTAGCTCCTGTCTTTTAGGAATATAACATGATTACTGCGGAATCAAGGAAAACATAACTGGTTTCAAGGACAGGGTCGGTAAAACACAGTTTATTTAATATTCCAGCGAAGAAGTTCGAAGTTTACGCATAACAACTAGAAAACTGTGTCAAGAAATCACCAATTAGTTTCAAGTTTTCCGTAAATACTCAGTTGAATTTAAGTCAAAGGAGCTATGTGAGAATACTTAGTGAGAATACTAACCAGAAAGTCCTTCTGCTTTACTTTGTATTCAAGATCGTATTTGACGTTCTCTATCGCAGTGATGCGTTTTTGGTACTCCTTACAAATTTGCTGTATGGTAGCTAAATAGATAAAGACGACATGGAAAATTAATACACTAAAATATTTTTGTACCATTAGAGTTGGTTGCTAAAAATTAGGTGAACTGTTAATTATCACTTGTGCGGTAAACAATTTTACATGTAATTGTTGCATACAACGTTTTGTTATATGCAAACACACCAAAGATTAGAAGTGAGACACACACCAAATGAATATGAAAAGAATGATCTCACCATCGTCTTCGAAGATATTCGTCAACGTTTGTGATTGATTGTTTGTAACGGTGTCTGTCCTGTTATGTTCAAGAACCTGCTCGTATAATGATTAATTCGTCTGTAACCAGAGTATAAGTGACAGCAGCATGGGTTACCCATGGAAATTATTGCATACAAACTGAAACTGCCACTTTGAAAGGTTTCAATTTTTCCCCAACCTGAACTAAAACATACTTGCTACAGATACAAATGAGTATAGTACATAACGAAAAATTTCCTCGACATCACACCTGCAGAAAACGATTTGCAACCTAACGATCATGGAGATGTAGACGGAAAAATCCAATAGACCCTCTCTTGTATCTAATCCAATTGCTTAGTTACGGTTATCGTATCAACATTTGTTTTTAACCTGATGGCAAGATGGCGGTAGGGTCTTTTGGTCATTTCTAACACTAGACGGAGATCTAGGCAGAGGAGGTACACAGAATCTTAATGCATCATGGATGACAATGCGTCTTAGGTACTTTGGGTAATGTCCCTGGGTGTAAAAGGCCCTGCATTCTCAAGTAAAGCCGAACTACAGACCTGGACCCCACACCACCAACACGTGTGTCATTTGTATACCCCCGATACTCAAAATTACCCACTCTCACTATCAATGCATTCGACAATCTGCAACTTCATTGATTTCACCAATTGAAATGTGCATCCGACAAGAACTCCTTTCCAGAATGTTAAACTCCGACAACCAATACAAAAAAAAATTCACGATGGAAAATAACTAATCACAATAGAGGCTCAAAATGACCACCCTCTCCCATGTAAGCCATCAGCATTGCACTAATGCAGGTAAAAGAAGTTCCAGCTTGTTTTTTTGGGATGCTAGAGATTCTTTTATACGTATAAGTGGGACGCTGATGGTTTACATGTCTTTTTCGTGGTATCTGTATCTTTAAAGCATTAGGTTTAAAAAAAAAATGATTTTCTGAAACGCCATAAATGTATTTTAATTTTCGTACGTGTTTTGAAATTCGCCAAAACGTCACTGGACCTTTTTGTTAACCAAAACCCAAGAACTGAAACAATTTTTCAAGTGTAAAGCAAAACTACAATTTCTGGATGTCAGTTACGCTAACAAAAATAGAGCTTCACGAAGTTGAGAAAACGAAGCAAAAGCCGCCTTGCTCTCCTTGTCCCCGAATTGACATTTCGTTGACTGCGGTGCAAGCATAACTTGAATTTATGTAGGCCTAATAGAATTATTATTAGTTACTCAACTAGTACGCTTGTTCAATTCATTTCCATTTTATCATTTTTTAAAGCTAACATTGGCATATTGGGAGACCAAACCATGGCTTTTCGCTCAGCGTCCTTTGGGTAAAAGGACGCTGATCGAAAAACCATGACCAAAATAACCAAAATGCATTTTATTTTTCATTTCACTTTATTATTAAAAAATTTCAGACAAAGAATTACTGGTCATCTTAATTATTGACCTCACTTTTTTTAATATCGTAAAGTTTATAATTTAAAAAATTGGAAGATAGAATTACTGGTAAATTTTACAGCTATATGTTACGATGGTTTCGTCCTTTTTTTATGTGCTTTCGTCCACTTTTATTTTGCTTTCGTTCATTGTTGTACTCTGCGCGATACAAAACTGGACAAAGGCAAAATGAAAATGACTGAAAGCCAAAAAAAAATAAAGAGAGAACAAAACCAAAGTAAAAAGGCTGTATTTTAAATTAAAAAAAAAAATTGAAAATCTACGACCCGGTTCACTACTCGGACTCGGCTCGGTGGGTATTCATAATTGCTCGGACTCGGCTCGGAATTAGTTTTTTTGCGCCCCAGTCGATCCCTAGTTTTTTTTAAACGCTTACATAAGCTTTTTTAAATAATAACTGATGTATGTTTCGTGGACTTTATTGGCCTTTCATAACTTATGCATGAGGCGAGTTTCTAAACTAGAGAGAAGAGTGAGATGGATTCCACTAAGCCACATCCCACAACGTCATCAAAACTGATCAGTTTAGAAACAGCTCTGCCCAACTTGTCATTCTCAACATTAGATAAATTAGCAACAATCACTGCCACATTTATTTTCAGCGAGAGAAATGTTACTTTAAGAACATAACACAAATGCTTATTAATCTCTGTTTATTTGGATTTTGTTTTTCCACAAAACACAACATTTTCCATATCTCATTTCCTACAGTTTAGAAACACGACCATCTCATCTACTACTGGTGGATGGCAGCCATGTTGGATCAGTAAGTGAGCGAGGAAAAACCTTCCTCACTTGCCTCAGCAATATCTCTGCTCCATGACGTCACGCTTACGTAAAGTGGGAGGAGTTTGGATCAGTCTCCGCGAGTTAAGAAACAGTTTTTCTCACTTCCCTCAGACTTCCCTCTAGTTTAGAAACAGCACCATGCTGTAAATCTTAAAAATCTATGCAAACATTAAACTCTAGGTACTGACCAGGTACTGAAAAATGTATTCCAACGATTGCCTTTACTTGTACACAAGTAAGAAACCGTTTAACAGTTTACTTGACAGTGTGCGTTGCTTATGCGACGGTATGCCTCCAACATTTAATTTAAATTTATGTATTTGTGGTCTCAGATGTATGACTGTACGATTGTGCGTTCGGTGGTATGGTCATACATACAACGCCTATTACGTAGTTAGATAATAATCTACATTAATAAAAACGAGTTGCAGTGTTGTAAAACGGCCACCCTACCCAGACGGCCACCCTACCCAGACGGACACCCGTATAATCATAACAGTATTCGGTTAAAGGAATGATTGATGGCAATAAACTAAAAACTGATTGCTGTCAGTCAATTTGACTTGGCTCTCTGGCATACAAATTATTGTAGTAGATTTAAGTTAGGTTAAGTAGAGCGCATGACTTGGGGTCTGTATAGGTTCTGAATAAAGCCAATCCAATCCAAACTATGGATAAAACACTGCTTCAGTTCAGGTATGTACATCTTAATATTAAATCACTGGCTGAAGGTTCTGTCGTTGTAGACGAAAAGGATCTGGAAGGCAGCCTATGACAAAACACTTTCTGCCAAGCAGTGAACTGTCTCTGCTCATCCAACCAGACAAGTTCGGCTTTGGTTGTGTATTTTGTTTAACTTTAAGTTTAAGTATGCAACTTAACATTAAACCGCTGGCTAAAGGTTCTGTCGTTGTACATGATTAAAATTAAAGGATTAGTGAATCTCGGTTAAACAGGCAAGGGGGATTGAGGCTTAATGGCGCGTCCACTGCTAGGTCATTAGCGGGTTAAACATTCAACAAAAAAGACAAAGCCAACGGAATAAAGATTTAGACTTTGCTGTACAAAGGCGTATTTGTGGATTTCCGGTGTACAAAGGTGTTTTTATTTACTTCCTGACATGTGGAAATATTCATATGAAAGTGCATAGAGTGCGGGTCAGGGGAGGCACTGATGGAGTGATCGAAGCGAATGAAAATCAGCGTTTGTTAGCCAGAGTGATCAAAAATACATAGACGGCATACACACGGCATACACGTGCTTCCACTACAAACACATAACAGCGCAAACCATCTCAATGTTGCAAACACCATCCGTGCCCCACCCTTAACCGCTTGAGAAAGGTTCTGTCGTTATGGACAATTAAAATAAAAGGATTAGTGAAAATCGGTTAAAAATGAAAAAAAATAACAAAGCCTGCGGCCTAAAGGTTTCGCCCTTCTGGGGCAAGGGTGGTGCTCATTGAGCGGGCGAAGCAAACTAAAATCAGCGTTGGTTAGCCAGTGTGCGCAAAAATACATAGACGGGATACAGCCTTCCGCAACAAACACATGAGAGAGCAAGTCGTCCCAATGTTGCAAATAGTGCATTAAACACCACCCATGCGCAGCACGGGCTTCAGCTAGTTGGTAATAATTATAGGTTTAAGGTGGAAGTTGGAAGGTTGGCTCTGTAATAAAAAAACTGTTCCAATACTTAAACGGTCCTTGGCATACATATAATTACCATAGGCTAAATCGTGTTGTCGCTTTTTGTCGCAGCGTGTCTTAACAAAAGACATAATGATACGTAACGCTTTCTGACATTATTATTCAAAAGCAACCAGGTCTACATTAATGGCAAATGTATGCTCTCCAACTTATTCATACCTTCGTTGGCTCCATCTAAAGCCTTGGGTTCGCCTACTTGCTTGTTAATAGCGTCACGTCGTTCTAGGGCTTTACGTTCTTGTTCCTTCTTGAATTCTTCCAGAGCCACCTTCCTCAAAAATTGCTGCAGTAAGAAAAGCAGACGGCTAGGTAATGTATACAGTTACAGAATAACTGAACAGAGTAACTAAAAAGTTAAAGATTTAAATGTAGTCATCCAGTCATTTTCGTAGAAACAGAAGTATTGGTTTATCAAAATTTCGTTCCAATTAACCTATTTTTTTACTATATTTATTTAAAATTTAATAAGTTTCTTGGAGCTTTTGTCATCTGAAGGAACCTCTTGCGTAGATGAACCAACTTTATTCTGAACATTACTGGACGTTTTTGAAAGATAAAAGAGTAGGAGGACAAATAGGAGGACAAATCCCGGGACCTCCGATCATTGCAGGAGGTCGAGATAGTATCCATCATAGAGCTGGAAATATTCCCTTCCTAGGTCCTGAGGTAGCCTGGCCATCTCTCACCGTGTCCCGGTAGGCACAGATTACGTTTTATATGCAGTTTACCTGTACTAACACTCGAAACCTGGTGGCAAGGCTTATAATGCTTCAATTGACCTGAACTTTTTTGTAGCAACTCACATTGACAAGTGAAATGGGAAAACGCCAGGGAGATAGGTTTTAACAAAAAAAACATTTAAATACCAGGTCTGGGGTCTGGTTGATTTTAGTTATTATTGCTTATACGAAAATATACATTACCTATTTTTCTTACTAGCATCCCCCCCCCCCCATGGAGCTCAAATCCCTAGCAGAAAGTTGGCTTCCGGGCCGTGATCGTGACCTCCCTATAGTGTGCATGTGTGAGTGCAGGCCTCCAAATATAAAGCTGTCGCAGCAGGCTGTGCTGCATCTTTTTTCCTCTCTGGAACCGTGGTCCTTCAGAAGGAAGGCAGAGCGGGTATATATTCGTTTAGGCAATAAAAACTAAAATCTACAAGGTCCCAGACCTGGCATTTTGATGTTTTATAGCCAACGAAAATATGCATTACCTATTTTTCTTATTAACAGACCTCGTCAATATGGCGGTGGGCCAAGGTCAACGATACCCGTGTTATGAGTCAGCAGCCCAAACGAACGTATCCTGGGAAGACTGCCATAGCACCTGTGGTGAATGTGGGATAGGTAATACTGCATGGGCGGACCGGAGGATGATCGAAGAAACCCGGAGGACGGTCAAGACAGGCCTGGCATTGACAGGAGCTGTGTGTCATCGATGGAAGTCGGTGACACTGTTTGGCTCGGAATCTGCACAGAACTGGCGGATAGACATATTCGCAGTATTGGCAAGAAAAGGCAGTCGTCACCCTGGGCAAGGGTAATGAGACACATGCATAATAGCGAAAATCTCATGACCGTAATGTCTTGAGAAAGGCCAGAGGTCTGGACGGAGATGATGCATGATGCAGACGACGGGACAGTTGATGGGAAGAAGGAGGATTTTGACACAACCACAGCGTTAAGTGGAATATGCCAGGCTGAAGAAACGTCGAGGGAATCCCAAATCTAAATAACGCACAGAGAGCCGTCAATGCAAGCCCTGTAGAGTTCAATAGAGAGCGAGGCTGAAGCGTGATCCAGGAACAAAAAACTGCCCGAATGTTGATAGGCAGTGAAAGGAAAGTCGGGCCAGACCAAAAATGATGCACAGAGCAATCCAGCGAGGAACCGAGGCCGCAAACACAAATAACGCAAAAAGTCCACGTATAGCGTTCGTGAAGTGGTGAATGAAAGAGTTGGACCGGTGCGAGAGAACGAAGAATAAAGGACAAGCGGACTGGGAAATATAAAGTAGATTGCAGGCAGTGCAACCTTAGTTCCTCGAAGTCGAAGCAGACTTGGAGTCGAAGAATATGCATAATGTGATTGAAGGACCGAAAATTCTGCAATTAAAGGTGGAGGACTGGGTTGAACCTCCGTACTGGACCAGGTCGGGGGTGTTAGTGATCGAGAACTTCGTGTGAACAGACACAGAGAGGAGATGGCAGAGGGGACTCCTTAGAATCCGATAGGAGTGGCGGCGTGAAAGGCAGAGGGTACTGATGGGTGGCCTGATGGGCCAGGTGCGACGTCTGGGGAAGACGCCGTGTGTTGGTGACGGGTTTGGACGTGAAGAGAAGGTGGATGGCGGAGCATGCATATTCTTTCAAATTTAAACACTTTAAGAACCTGTTGATAATTACCGATCCAAACTACGGAAAATTATTTTCGGGCCTTAAGATCTTGGCTCGAATCTTAGGCTTTGACTTTGGAAACTACATGCAAAGTCAAGAAAGTCAAAATACTTGACATTATGAACGTAAACACATTTTTTGTGCACGTTGAATGCGAGGCAATTCTTACCTAAACAGTGACACTGAACCTACTTTATATTTTTGTTATCCAAATTTACCTCCCGGTTTAAAAATTATAGTATCCTCATAATTTAACTTACCTCCTCCGTTACTACCAACTTAATCTAAATAATAATTCTGGAGGCCTGCTAAAAGGAAGGCTAAAAGGAAAACCGGAAGGACAACAATCACTTCTCCCCTCCTCACTCCCGCATTGCGAATGCACTCTCCCATTCTACCTGCATGGAAAGAGGAGGCAGGCATGAGTGGTCGATCAACTCAATAAAGGTTCAATCTGACAAGTTGTCGGGCCGAACAATCACTTCTCCCCTCCTCGCGCCCGCATTACAAATGCGCTCTCCCATTCTATCTGCATTGAAAGAGGAGGCAGGGATGAGTAGTCGGTCAATCTGACAAGTCGTCGGGAACAGTGCCGGGAAAATGTCCCGGGAAATGTGTCAGTAAACTTAATTCATGACCCGGGCTCGGGTCCGGGCACGGGCTTCCTCTAATCAGAAATATAGGAATGAGGCCGACATATCAGATCAATAAACCGATGGATTTGAATGGAGAGAAACTCACAGTGCGACTTCATTTGAGATCGAAAAATAAAAAAAGACCAAAACGCTCATGTTCGGGAAAAAAGCGAAAGGATTCGTTCTTAATTTTATCAATAATAATAATAAAAAATGGTTTAATACCCAGAAGCAAAGGTTTAATCAAATTTATAACAACTTGGGAAAATTTCTTAATCAAGGCCCTAGAACCCTTCATATGCAAACGATTTCATTATAAACTGTTCAATAACAAAGCCTACTATTTGCTAGCACGTGTTCTCATCGAAAATAATGGTTAATCGATTGGATTGAGGACCTCCGGGCTGACGAATAACCCATTCGAACAAACGATTCGAGTGGGACGTGACGTCACTAACGATAGTTCCAGTGACGTCACATCACAAGCCCTTTTCTCTCCAACCGTATTTCAATAACGATGCATAAGCAGTTAAAAATTGAAAAATCGGTTCACTGGTTCGGTCACTAGAGAGAAAAAGTCGCAATAAGAACAAAAAAAGAATATTATAGTCACATTAAAATAGCGTTAAAAAGGCCCTGGTCCTTGTTAATACAGTACCTACATTTTAAGATATAAAAAGTGAAAAATCGGTTCGATCACTAGGTGAGGATAGAATTTCCCCAAGAATAGCAACAACAACCAAAATGTTGTAGTCACATTAAAATAGCGTTCAAAAGTTTCTGGTCTTCTTCATACCTATGTTGTAAACTACACAAGTTGAAAAGCGACTCATTGGTTGCTACTAAAGCTACTAAAGTAGCAACTTGGTGGCAGCCATTTTGGCTATGATATCACTACTTTGATTGGCTGAAACTTGGCGGGTTGTTTCACCCTTGTGGGTGATCAGGGCACAAAGACAGTCCACTTCCAACAATTTTTAAGCTGTTTCGCCGCATACGTGTTTATCCTCACCATCGTGAAATACGCTCAGCTCTGGTCTGTTAAAACACCAAAAGCGGCCATGCAACAACAATGCGGGAATTAAACAATAACTTTCTTAAAATGAAGTTACGACGAAGTTTGACAATTCTTGAACTTGGCGGGCAACATTTTTAGGATGATGCGTGATTTTGGGGTGCGGACAGGGAAAGGCAGTCATTATGATAATGGGCGAAAACGCATCATATTAATGCGAAAGGACGAGCATGTTTATTCTTTTCATGGCAGCAAAGAAATAGAGGAGAAACTTCATTCTTTAGACAGTAGTAACGAAAATGGATGAGCGTGTTAATTATTTGCACGGTAATAATAATAAAAAAAGAGCATCGTATTAAAACGATAGCGGGAGCATGTTTATTTTCTTTCCGGCAGCAAAGAATTAGGGGGGAAGAGACTTCATTCTTCGGACGGTAGTAATGGGAATAGGCGAGCATATTAATGCAATAGGGCGAGCATGTTTATTCTTTTCATGACCACAAAGAAGGTGGGGAGAAACTTCATTCAAGTACTTGGTTAATTGGAGCGGAGCTCCTATTTGAATACACTCAAATACAACCTTTGTGACCGCATCACGAAATAACCACTGCATCGATTAAAACCAGATTTTGGACATTGACAGCGGTACACCTAGAGATGGTTTGTAAAAAAGAAACTCCGGAATCGGACGTGTTGTTGAGGAATAACGAAGGGTGACAAAATGGGCCAAGAGCCAAGAGCCTAGATAGCAAGAGCCAGGATGGCAATAAAATTATGACGTCCTGAGCAGTTTGGTCGCGCAACAATCACCACATCAATTTAAACCATATTTTGGACCTTGATAGCCAATAAAAAAAGTTTATTTTGGCAGGTCAGAGTTTCTTTGTTTCTGATTAGTTTTCCCGATCAAACTATAACGTAATGAGCAGTTTTCAGATAATTGGTAATAAACCAAATTGAAGATATTTTTTCTTCTCGTCGACGGATTTTGACGTTTGAATGCACCATTTTGAAAGATTTAAAACTAAAATAAACTGTTCATAACCCCAAGCAGCTAACTTTATACCAGTTTTGGTTTTAGGTGGATTACAACTACGTCACATGCTCATTTCACAGAATGTTTGAACATTCTGAATTTGTAAATGATGAATGTTTAGAAGAGGGAAGCGGGAAACCCAGCCAAACAGCAAAGAAAGCAGAGCCTTCTCCATTACGTCTACAGTGGCTGTGATGGTTTCTTGATGTGTTTGTTGGTTGGTTGGTTTTAATTAATGCATCACGCAATAACGACTGCAGAAATTAAAACCTGATTATTCACATTGATGGCGGCACACCCACAGATGGTTTGTAAAAAAAATTTAAATCGTACCTGTTGTTGAGATATAACGCCATCCAGCTCTACGAAAGCAAGTAGGCAAAGAAATAAGATACGAAAAGCAACTGAAAAGATGAGCCACAACGCAGTCTCCAGTGCGCTCTTAAACAACTGACTGTGCCCTGTGACCAGTGTATCATTTGTTTGTTTGATTTGTTTGTTTGTTAGTTGGTTTGTTTGTTGGTTTGTTTGTGGGTTTATTTATTATTTTTTTTTTGTCAGTTTGTTTGTCAGTTAGTTTGTTGATTTGTTTGTTTGTTTGTTTGTTTGTGTGTTATGTCGACATTGGAAGTAATGGTTTCCAGGAGTGGTTAACGCTCGTTAAACCCTTTGAACCCTTTTTTTTATGGTTTGTTTGTTCGTTTTAATTGATGCATCACGCAACAACGACTACGTAAATTAAAACCTTTTTTTGCACATTGATGGCGGTGCACCCCGAGATGGCTTGTAAAAAAAAATATTTAAATCGAATCTGTTATTGAAAAACAACACCATCCAGCGCTACGAAAGTAAATGTACCAAGAAATAAGACGTAAAGAGCAACTGAAAAGATGAGCCAAAACGCAGTTTCCAATGCACTCTCAAACAACTGCCTGTGCCCTGTGGCCAGTCTATCATTCGTTTGTTTGTTTGATTATTTTTTATTTGTTCGTTGGTATGTTTGTTGATTTGTTTATTTGTTTGTTGGTACATTCGTTTGCTTAT
>JAHWFP010255947.1:0-19245 GCA_023313725.1 Lithobius niger
AAGAAAGGACAAGGCATGAGTTTAAAATGTTCTATAAAACACCCATCTTGTATCGAGTTTCACACAATAAGTATGATGAACACACTTGTTTGCTTGTATGACATAGTCAGCACTTGAAAGACAGAAGAAGCCAAGGAGCCAGGAGGCAAGGCTTTCCTATAAAGTTTATTGATAACACTGCACTAGGTAGTGCTCATACTGACAGCGTCAAAACCTTTCCAAACACTCGCACATGGAGGGGGGAGCTCTCAGAGGGGGCAGAAGCTAAGGGGCTTATATAAAATGTTGACTGCTGAAACTGTAAATTTTGAGCTCCAAAAACGACCTTTTCCTCCAGTTTGGTCCGGTTTTTTTTTTAGTGTCGCCTCCACCCCCCCCGCCCCCCCATTTCCTCTGGCAGCCACTCCGCCGGCAATGAATAGGCAATGAATAACCGGTCCCTAACAATAAAATAAAACAAGTAAATGAACAGCACTTAACAATCGCACGACGATTTTTCAATTCCATTATTACTATTAGCTTTATTGTACTGAAAAGGTCTCAAAACTCGGTAGAAAATCTTAACTTGGAGCACTAAGTTTAGACTTGGAGCTGAGGTGCTTTTTATTTTTTTGATTCTACGTGCTCCAGCATGTGATCAAACCAGGAGTTTTTCTCCCCCCTTTAATATTTCAAAAACTTGTTCAAAAAAATTCAATAGATGCCTAGACTCGAACGAATTATCTGAAATCGATAAACCCACAATGGACTTATCGACAGAGAGTCAGAACTTCTTTAAAGTTACCGACAAAGAGTAACACGACAGTCGGAACATCTTGAAACTGCTTGTAACTTGAATGCGTTCTTTTTAGTACAAAAAAAAATGTCATTTGATGGATGTAATCCATGATTATGCTGGAACAGCGTCTTAATACCGTCCATCATTCTTTCTTCTTAACAGAATGAGTTGTAAACTCGGTAGTGTAGCTGTAGGGTGGCAAGGGTGGCAGAATGCCACCGGCCCCCAGCTTCAGGGGGCCCCCGAAAGAAAAAAAAAATTTTATATTTGAAAAAGACTCGTTTGCAGTACACTAGTTTTATTTAATTTGATAAATATAAACTGTATTTTAAAAATAATTTCGAGCTTCCTCGTCTGTCCATCACCTATCATTAAAAAATGAGTTGGCCCATTAAAAAAAAAACCACACGAGCTGGTGAATTTCTCCAAACTTTTTCCCAGTTTTTTTTTTTTTTAGTGAAAATAGGGACCACTTGAATGGCGTACGAAGAAGTGGTCCTTATTTTCACTATAAGAAAAATAAAAAAATTCAAAAAACAGTGTAGGCTAAAAAATTTTTGTGGGCCATCCCGTATATAAAGGAGGGGGCCCCCAAGGGCTAATTTGCCACCAGCCCCACATAAACTAGCTACGCCACTGTGTAAACTCATGGTAAGCTCATCAAGAAGATGTGTCCGACAGCTCGCAATGTTTTTTTTTTATTTTATATATGTCCTGAATTTTAAACCCCACTTAAGTTCATTATCAAAGAGACACAATCGTTCACCATTGGTCAGTTGCTGCCATGATTTTTAATATGTGTCAAGAGTTTTATTTCCACCTGAAGATTGGAGCTTGACCTCCCGAAATGCAGTGTCTTTCTTTCTTGTGCACGATACCGGCTGTAACTGCTAATTATCCGATAAAAGTGCTTGATACTGTTCAATGTCAACGTCAATGTTCAATTGGTTTGATTAAAGACGCCATTGTTTGTACCGCCATTTTAGCTTTAGGACCGGCAGGACAATGCGGCCTCCTCAGCAAATGTGACTTTTGTTGCGTCTGGTACGTAGAATGCAAAGCGCATATCTATATTTCTTTTCCATTACTTTTTACAGGGATCTCTCAGAACGGAGATGATGAACGAGTTGAAGTTTGTGGTCAAGTGCACGGGATCGACGAAACCAGTGCGCAAATCTTCACCCGAATCGGAAAATGGATTAATCGGTGGCACATTATCGGGGTACAGTGGCCTCAACAGAAAGGAAACGTGATAGACACACAAAAAAAATGTGTTCCGACACAATTAGTCTCTCAAAATCATTCTTGGAGCCTTCTTGGCTCCAAGGTTAAAAAAAAAAGAGAAGAAAAAATAACAAAAAGAAGAATTCGTAGGAGGAATGTGGTGTTCACAAGTTTTATACCTAAGTTGGAGAACGTGAGAAAAGTTCTTTACCTGCTCAGTCAAACAAAGGCAGCTCGTTAAAAAAAAAAAAACACTTAGGGCTAGTAGAACCCTCTCAGTAGGTGGCGTGCTGATCCAGTGGACCCCCCAGAGTTGCAGAAACTAGAGAGAACTGTAGTCGAAGTCCTGATGAAGTGAATTCGAGTGATGGTGCATACTGTCTGTGAGCTTATCAATGGGATGGTGAAAGGAATGCAAATAGTGTTGGAATTCAAGTGATGGTGCATACTGTCTGTGAGTTTATCAAGGGATGGTGAAAGGAATGCAAATAGTGTTGGAATACTTGTGTTTCTGTGAACGATAGCTTTGGTGTGATGAATGACAAATCTACTAACCCCACATTTGACCCTGAGGACAACTAAGTACAATTCTTACAACTACAGATTTTATTACAAGATTAACATCGATTTTCATTTTTGGAGATCCTTTGTTTCATTACAGAATCAGTTTGTAGCCAAACGAAATACTCTTTTATTGGCTGCTAACATTCTCTCAACCTTAAAGACGGAAAGCCAAAGGCTCAACAAGAGTTAACAAAAACATATGCAAACCTATTTACGTTGCTTTTCAGACTTATAGGTCAGACTGGCTGAGTGGGCAAGCGAACCCACGACCTCTGAAACCGAAGGCCGAGGTCCTGCTGCTGGACCATACTGACAAGGCCGTGTCAGTGTGGCTCAGCGGTAGGACCCCGGTCTTCGGTTTCAGATGTTGTAGGTTCGATTCCCCGCTCAGGCATTCTGACATATAAGTCCAACAGGCAATGTGAATAGGTTTGCATCTGTATTTATTTAATTCTCTCAACCGTAATAAAACAAGGGATAGAGGGGCCGACAAAGAGCTTAAGTACAAAAAAAAATGCCTTTTTTTGATAGGACTGCTTGCATCTCTAAAACTTCAGGGCATAAGGTTTTTTTTCAGTTCACATAAAAATGCTGCCATGTGAAATTCTGTTGTTTCATCACGTCAGTTTTACGAAACCTATTTAGAATTTTGCGAGCCTGCACTGGAGTTCAAAGTGGAAAAATTGAATTGCATCTGGAAACGAAATTCTTATTATAATTTTTGATGTATCTTTGATTGAAAGCAAAATATAAAAACCGTCCACTCTCTTAAGGGGTACATTTCGCTGGTCAATTCTTGTGAATCGAGGCATTTAATTTTTTGACCTTAAGCTGCAAAAAAGTTATAACAACTGAAATGTTTATCTAGTTATTCGACCAAAACTCTTCTTACTGTGGATAATGAGAAAGTTTAGTAATATTTTATAAAAATGTCGGGAATACTTGCATTCTGTGAGCGATAGCTTTGGTGTGATGAATGACAAATCTACTAACCCCACATTTGACCACATTTTTACAACGACGGGTTTTATAACAAGATTACGATCTATTTGAATTTTGGAGGTCTGGTAACACAAAACATAGTTGATCTTCAGGCTGGTGGCATAATGTGTAGCAACCCAGGAACCTGGCACGCGAGTAAACTTACGTTAACCTCTGTCCCGAAGACAGAGATGCCACTGGGATCTTGGAAGTTTAGCATTAGGTTTTGCAAAAAGAAACCTGAATGCTTGTGTTTTTTTCTGCAGTGTTGACATAAAACAGAAATAGCTGTGGTTTGCTGGATTCCCATTATATTTTCTCACGAAAGCACATTTGTGCTTTCATACGCATCGTTTAGGAAAAATGCAAGCACTGGAACAAAGTATGTTGAACTGGACTTCAACATGTGCACTTTGGGCTTCTCCAGTTCAACATATTCATACGCATCGGGTGTAACAGTGGCGTTAGAATAGGGGCAAGAAAAACTGCTCTCCGTCCACC
Organism: Lithobius niger; assembly: GCA_023313725.1. NCBI lineage: Eukaryota > Metazoa > Arthropoda > Chilopoda > Lithobiomorpha > Lithobiidae > Lithobius > Lithobius niger. The sequence goes on from JAHWFP010255947.1 coordinate 4,049, forward strand.
AAAACAGTAATTCGTCCAGAAAGTTCATGTTACATTTAATTTCGTTAGCTGACGATCAATTTTGTCATTAATCACCCTGATACTATCGTAACTTAGGTTTTCTTGTTTGTATCAGTACATTGATTTAAATAGTAAAAAAAATTCGAATTTTTGGTAGACCTACCCAGCATTGCCTGCAGTCCCCCCCCTTTTATTTGGCGATTAAATCCACTCAACTTCTAAAGCAGTTTGGCCCACCACATTGTTTAACCTGCAAGAAATGTTTACAAGATGAAGGAAAATAAATGTTGATGCCTGTTATAGAGCCTGAATGCTGTTAACTACGGAAGTTTATAATAAACCCTGTTAAACGCCACCACAGCATTTAATGTGCTCATGAAGTGGTGTACTTACGAATGTTTGGTTGAGGATGATACAGTGAGATTAAGTTAACAGAGCTATGTTAAGATAATTGGAAGGACATGTCCTTAGTCGTGCATTGAACAGTGATACATTCACATAGCATTCATTTTTCAATGTTTTGTTTAGTAACACAGACGTTGAATGCAATGGATGATAGGCAAGAGTTTGTAATTGACGATTTGTGCCATCGCATCTGCAAAACGACGAACAAGCTAGAGCGCCGCAACATTAAATTTGTTGGAAATGACTTGAAAATTTACTGAAATATGCTTGGTGCCTTTTATGTGTTTATAAACGAATATGGTGTGAAATTTGACTTAGCCAATTGAAGTTTCTGCTTCCAAGTTACTGCTCGTTTTGATCAGTCTCCTTAGTTACTTGGAAAGAAGATGTTGTGGTAGGAAAATGCTGTTAGTAATAATAATAATAATAACAGGTATAACAGATAAAGTGGTCCACAACATCTTTAAAGGCCTATAGGTTTTATCTTTCAATTTTGGTCCTTTATTTGTTGGTTTATATACTGTATGATTAATTTGAAGTTGTTTAATACTCCCCTACTTTGAGTTACTAAATGCATACTGGCTATTCTTCCATGTAATTGTGTAATGCATATGCTTACTTTTGCAAAGCGTGCTACCATTTTGCAGGTAGTCTGATGCTTGTTTCTTCTCGACCACTGTCTTTCATGTAAGATAAAATTGTGTATACCACACGCCATGGCTGTTTGCTGTGACGTGTATATCACGTGACTGGGCTAGTCCAATCAGACGGCCAAACAGCCGTTGTTCTCGTTCGTCATTGGCTAACTCATCGTGACGTCACGGCAAAATGCCATTGCGCATGGTTTAGTGTGTTCTTAATTCCCTGTTTTTAAAGCCATTTTCTAAAACGTGACGAAATTGTCCGTAATTATAATTTCATTTCCAAGCGAAACTGTGCCACATGTACAGAATCGTACTCTTCAAAGATATGCCACAGTACTTCATTAGAGACTAATGACTCAAAGTACTCATCACTCATCGCTCATGACTGCTAATGGATAGTGAATTTCTGGCGAATTCTTCACGAGTTGTGCATGGTGTGCTCGGTTTTGTCCCGGTTTTATCCTAGATGAGACCCAACAAACGAAATCCCAAGTTCATCACTTTGAACTAAAAAATAAATTGACTGCCACCCTTACATAGGCCGAGACAATTTAAGGTGACTATACACATATCTGTGCTGCAATACAATACGAATAGATAAGAGGTTACACACGGAAAGAGAAAGGCAGAAAGAAGAAACTACTACGCCAGCCCATAACATTTTCTACTGACAATTTTGCAAAATACCAACTTCCGGAATCTTTCAAAACCTTAGTGTCCGTTCCTAGAAGTTGCAGTGCGTTTTTTATTAGTGGTGTTTTTACATTCTAATAACTTTTACACGTTTTACTTTAGTTACACTAATAAATGAAGTTACTCAATAAACAAAACCTGTGCGTAAGTATGATTATATATTTATTTTGTTTATTTATTGATTTATTTGTTGCGCGTTTAACTAAAAGTTCCTGAAGTGTCCTGAAATAATAGAAGCCCTTTTTGATAGTTGTCCGTACTTGTCTTCCAGAACATACTATATAACGTACATAGCTGAGTATGTTCTGAGTGTGTTAGATAGTATGTTCTGGTAGTCAAATCTTGGGATGGGTGGAGGCTAAAGGGTTTGCTATGAGTGAACATTCTGGGAAAGTAACGTGGGCTATCCTGATGGGCAAGTAAGACTTCCCTGCATTGGGATAAGAACAACGAATTTTAATTTTCGGCTATAGTTCTACATTAACTTCGGGTCTTGTTCACCTTAAAACGAACTACACATGACATGCCTAAAGAGCGTAAAAAACTCGAACTGATGATGGCAGGATTTGAATACTGACGACTACGTGGCGAGTTAAAAATGGTGGTAGGTATAGTATACTGGAACCCAGGTAGCAAGGCCATTGTCCCCAGAGATTTGTATATCTATGAAAATTAGCTGCAGTCTTATGAACAGCCATCTTTGAAGTGCTGCCATTTCATTTGATTGACGTTTAGAAGTCCATTTATTTATTTATAATTCATACATTGTCATTTTCCCATCGGGATTTCGACAAAACCTACTTGAAGAGAACGGTATGAGTAGCTGCAACAACGAGGCAAAGAATACAATAATCAAACAACGTGAACTAGCAACCATCCTATAAAACTCTGAAAACTGACCAGTATTAACATATTATTACATCATGCAAAATGATTAACGCTGTTGTGGGGTGGGAAAATAATGAAGCTCAAAACACCCGCCGGGCAACCTTGCCGGTGTCTAGTACCGTCTTCGGGCCATTTACGCAGAATGGACAAGCAGCGAGCCGAACAAGAATTAAGAGCAGATATGGAGCCGCCAACTGGAACTGATGGACTAGCAATCAAACATTCATATTTCTTATCTGATATAAATTCATCTTTGCTTTTACATACAGCAACAACCTTGTTTACACATGCCACTTCATTTTGGACCGAATTCAATAAATATGTTGAATCTACATTCCACTGAATTTCTAACTGATTTTATTCGTGAATTGCGCGACATTCAATTCAAATTATGAATCTCCAGTTTTAATGATGCATCATAAAACGGTTATTTAAAACATCGTGTGTATAGTTGTTAATGATACGCTGTGTCCAATTCAGACCGGCCTGTTTGGCACTGTCAATAAAGGGAAGATAGGTTAAGGGCTCAAAGTCTGTAATCGTAGCTAAATTATGTAACTTCTGATCCAACAAGTTTACTTTGCAGGTGACGTAGGTTGTAATAATAAAATGTTCACTTCCTGATTGAGTAAAAGCCCACAAACAACAAAAGGAAAACGTGGAATTTAATTTTAGGCTAATTATTGCTGGTCTTGGTCACAATATAAAAACAATACACAAATAAAATTAGCAGGGGAAGCCAGAGGTGTGTCTGTTCACACCCGCCATCTTGGAATGATGGTCATTCATACATTCATACATACAAAGAGGGAAAGCAGCATAGCGTGGAGGCCAAGAAGCAATGTTGCTTTCCCTCCTTGTATGTATGTTGTGACTTCTAGGTCACCACTGAGAAAGATTGAACAGCTACTTAGCTCGGCTGGAACCTCTAGCCGGTACCGGCCCCAGTAGCGTAGCGATTAGAGCGCTCGGCTAGTAAATGGGAAGTCCTGGGTTCGAATTCCAGTCGGGGTAGTTTACTTTTCTTTCTTTCTCATACTAGTGTATTGTGTGTCCTCACAAGGCCAGTCTTTAATACAGACTGCTTGCTTCGTTGACTGAATTACTTAATTTACTTTGTTCTCGGAAAGTACGGCCCTGTTTGCGATCATAAGTAAGGTAATTATTTCTCACGAACGTTTGGTCATGTGCAAGGTTACCTTCCCTCAGCTGTTAGACTCGCGTGGCATTCTTTCTTTCAAAGCAAAATAAACTCTTCTCTTTTTTCAATGTTGATTAGTTTTTTTGTTTGTTTTGTTTTGCAACCAAGAAGAAATACGCAGAAAATTCAACAAATCAGAACAACCAAGAAATGAACCTCGATGTTTTTATTTCTTTTTTTTTTTCTCACTGACTTAAATATCTATTACTGGTCATATTCTACACTTATGTTGTATGGGGCGTGTTTCTAAACTAGAGGGAAGAGTGAGATGGAATCCTCTATGCCACGCCCCTCAACGTCACCAAAACCGATCAGTTTAGAAACACCACTGCCTCACTTGTCGTTCTCAACATTAGAAAAATTAGCAATAATCGCTGCCACATCTATTTTCAGCAAGAGAAATGTTATTAAGAACATAATACAAATGGTTATTAATCTATGTTTAATTGGAATTTGTTTCTAAATTTAGACATTTTCCATATCTCACTTCCTACAGTTTAGAAACACAACCATCTCAGCTACTAATGCGTGATGGCAGCCATGTTGGATCAGTAAGTGAGTGAGAAAAAACTTGCCTCACATTCCTCAGCAACATCTCAGCTCCATGACGTCACGTGGATCAGTTTGGATCAGTCTCCTCGAGTTAAGAAACAGTTTTCCTCACTTCCCTCAGACATCCCTCTAGTTTAGAAACAGCACCATACGAGTTTGCACTCGGGTGACTTGTGGAAGTGGTTAAATTAATTACGACTAGGCTATGGTACTTGTTTTTAGAAGTATTTATGCAAATGACCAATTGAGACCGTAATTTTATTAGAAGAGAAAGATGAAGATAATAGGCGTATAATTGCATTCTGTAGATCACCTCGGCCGCACGAGATACGCTGTAATTAAACATTAATTTATTTTACGTATTCGCCTTTTATTCTTGCACAGCTATTCGTGAATATAAGAACATAACTCCAACGCTGAAATAAGTGAACGAATTCAACACCGATCTTTGCGAGCAGATCTGGAACGCTCTGCTACCACGAGCGAGAGTTGCTGTAAAAATGATGCAAAAGTCGACCGCTTTGTTTTCAAACCCTTGATATTGCCAGTTTTTGTAAATATTTTATGCATTCTCACACTAGAAGAACTTTCACTACGATATATTACAGCGCCCTTTGGTGCCGTGGCTTCTGCTAGGCGCATGAAAAACTTAAAAGGTATATTACGGCAAATAGCTTTGTGTCGTTCATGTAATATCAGGAACTTGCGGATCACGCTCCTTTACGGCCAGAAATCTACTACTAAAAATTGGTAAAACCCAAATATCTCTGAAATATTTAAGACAGGAATTTCTCCTTCGTATTCATTTTATCCGCCAAAACTCTCCTCAGGAAACATAAACCACATCAGAAAAAAATTGCAAACTTATCATGCCCCAAACAGACAAACACATTCTTTTTATTTACTTTTGATGTTTGGCACTCTCCCGGTCGAAGCAATGACGCCAGAAGGGACAATTTGGTAGGGTAACTCCAACCGGAAATTCCTAGGCTGAACTTTTACATGCCACAATCGACATGAGCACGAGGCATCACAGGATCCTTCTTTTTTAATTACCGTAGTAACGATTGCAAAACCTGCATAAACCATATTTAAAGTTATCCAGGTCGATAATTACATTTTGTTTTGATTTGTAGCGTACTTTGAATTTTATTTTGGACGAAATACCGGGTCCCCCTTCTCCCCCCCCCCCCCAACCTCCCGCTCGACCCCACACTTTGAATCCTTTGCAATCATTTCCAGGGGGGGGGGGGCCAAGACCAACCCGATCCGCCCCTGGCTGGGCTGGAAATTGTGATGCACCGGAGTGGCATAACTATAGGTTTTGTACTGAGGGGGCAACACTAGGCATTTAGCCGTATGGAGTGGAGGGAGAACCGAATAAGAGCCCCAGAAGCTGAAGCATTTTTGCTATTTTCCGACATTTTCTGGCATTGTAAAAGTGCCGTTGGAAACATTTTTATAAAACCAGCTTTGCTGACTGAATTATACGCATAAAAAAATGTTGTAACGTAAATCATTCAGTTTTTCACACTAGATACTTATTTTTTAAACACTGATACTTTGTTGGGAATTTTAATTGAAACATGGAGTTAGTAATTCTTACTGTTTATCTTAATGATTTTCGTATTTCTCCATTTGTTGTCTGGTTACGTTAGTGATTTAAAGGAGAAACAGTAGAAGTATAAATTAGCTAAGATGAAAGTTGCGTTTTTGAATTCAAAATGCAGCCATCTGATGGCAAATATTTTTTCAGCTATGGAGAAAAAGTGACTTGGCCAATTTGTCGAATAAGCTTTCAAAATCTCACAGAGGGGGGGCGAATCGCCCGTTTGCCACCCCCCCCCACTAGTTACGCCACTGATGCACCGTTTGCAACATGGGGAAGGGGGTGGGACTTGTTTTATGAAACAGCCAACGTAGCAGGATTGGGAAATTCTAGTGCCATGAATAAAATCTGAAATAATTTCCAAAATAATGAGACATGAATGAAAATTGGAGGGAAAAAAAATGTTCTTTGTTGTTTTGATTTTTTTAATTTAGTAAGTAAAATATTGTCCATTAATAGTCTGTTTACGTAGCAGAAATTTTACCCACTTGCCCCTCGTGACACTTCGTAACCCACAAAGGTCTCTCATCCCCCGTTCCGGCGTTACGTAATTTGTTGTCGCTGCCCTTTCGATTTCCACAATTTTTAGATACCAGGCTCCAGCATTCCAATCCTTTGTAGCAACATAATTTATCAGGAATGATGATCTAATGTGACCAGAACTCTGTTGTAATTATAATCGCTGGCCCAATGTCAATGTCTGGGCTAAATCCTTTATCGGTATAATGAGCTACAATGTACACAAAAATTATCAAAAGTTACATGGCCCGAGTTGCTGCGAAGATTATATAATTTTTCGACGCCAAAGAGTCGCAGCACGTTCGTCTAAATCCCAACACAGACCTTTTATCTTTAACTTTTTAGATAAGCCGTATCGCTGTCGTATCTTGTCAAAACTTTCTCCTATTGTAAAAAAGATAATCGAATCTTGATGAACGTCAAGCTTTTCAAAGCATTCTCACATAGTTTGTGTGAGTTAGATGATCTGTATTTGTTCAATTTGCAACTATTGTTTTCAGATTTCGTTAAAACAAGCAGCCGTAGATAATGTGTAGATAATAAGTAACAGGTCACCAGACACATAGATAAAGGTAATCATAACATACGTTTTAATAGTAACGCGCGGCACGAAACAGACCTGAAGAGCTTCTCGTTCCTCTGCAGATGTCTATGGGTCTAACATAAAAGATTGCTGTTTTTGTGTTTGTAATTAAATGTATGGAGGGCATCCCGTGGCCCATCCCGTGTTTATTATTCCATTGGATATATCAGAAAGTTAACATAGTTAGTAGTTTGAATTAAGCAATATCTATGAGTGTATGGGGGAAGGGGGTGTTTAATTTGTGTAGTATATTGGCGTTTTAGTTATTTGTAATTTGTTTTGTCTGTGTTTTTGTTTTTATGTTTTAATTCTGCTTGGTGTTAAGTGACTGCTTTTGTGTGTGTGTGCAATTTGTGCAATTATAATGTGTGAAACACACAGGCTCCTTTTGTTGTGGACGTTTATATACCATTCCAGGGTTTTTTTCCTTGGTATATCAGAAAGTGGACGTAATTTGTGTGTGAAAATAACTACAGATGCAAACCTATTTACGTTGCCTTTTGGACTTATATGTCAGACTTTCTGAGCGGGGAATCGCACCCCCGACCTTTGTAACCAAAGGCCGAGGTCCTACCGCTGAGCCATGCTGACACGGCCAAAAAGAAAACGTCCATTGGCAACATTTAACACATAAACATACACTTTCCAATCGCCACTGGAGGGGCAGCTTATTTGCCGTGCCACACTCCAAGTGAAACGAATGGAACACTTAAACGTGAAATGGGCCATGTCTGTGAGTGTGAGTATGTGGGCGATCGAGGTGAACTGTTAGCAACAAAATAATGTAAAAACCACCAATTGAACAAAAATTTATACAATAAAATTCACCGAAGGTACAAACCCATAAGAGATGGAACCTATACCAAATTTTTTTGGTATTCCTCCTGCGTCTCATGGCTGTTCTTCACTTAGCGTTACCCCAGCGGACCTTGGATACAGGGCCGCAGCGAAGGGTACTTGGTTGGGAGAGCGGGGTGGGGGAGGGGGGAAGGGGGGGGGAAGACACCCTCATTTCGCAACTCATTTCACGAGTTTATCAACTAGTTTTGAAAATGACAGTGGTGCTGCCACTTAAAGTATTTTTGACACACTCCGGCAAACACCAGCTAGGGGGTCTGGGGAAGCGCTGGAAGCTGAAGCATTTTAAGCTGTTTTAGTGCCTGTTTCTGGCCTCCAGTGAGCACATTTGCAAAAAAAAATGTCAAGCAAATTTCGGAAATATCCTGAAAATTATTTGTTTTTCGGGATAGCAGGTTTCGTAAAAATTGTATTGTGACTAAATCGTTTTTTTTTTTTACACATTTTCTTTGCAAATTTATCGAAGTTCAGTTTAGAATTATATAAACACGCCCGTAGCTAGAGCCACTGACGATAAGAGGTTGGGTCAAGTGTACATTTTGGACTTTTATAGGCTATAATGAATGACGATGTAAAGCTGTGTGCACGCATGGGCAGCAGGGGAGGGGTCAGGGAAGGGGTCAGTGATATCTTTTGCTCAGTTTTATCCCAGACGACTAGGCCTAGAGGTATTTTTGCAAAAAACGTCCACGTTTTAAAGCAACAGCAAGCTCCAGTTTTACAAAACTGGAGCGACGAAAGATGAAAATAATTTCAAAACCAAACTTGAGGTATTATTTTGGAGAAAAACTTTCAAATATGAAATCGACATGCTTCATTTTCATTTTTTTCCCTTGATTCAGGCTATCTTAGATAATTATTGCCCTCATTCCATGGACTTTGGGTCGCTTTTGACCTTGAATTTTGGATCTTATGGACTCTTATTATCGTCAAATTTTGGAACTTCTAATATTAAAAAAATTCTTAACAAATTTGTTTTATCATATCAAAAACCAAAACTGGTAAAAGGGGCCGCCAAGTTAATCGCACCGCTTAATAGTTCGAAGGTAAAATGAAAACTAGAACATTGCTACTTTCGGTAGAAAATGTTCAAGTTTTCATTTAACGTCCGAAGTATTATTCGGTGCGATTAGGTTGGCGAATGTTTTGGTGTGTTGATATCACTCCTTTGAAGGGCCGAACCATTCGGAACTTGGTGGCCCCTTTTACCAGTTTTGGTTTTTGATATGATATCACTCCTTTTTTAAAAATTGTGTATTGGCTCAACTCCACTACTGTGCACATGTGTACTATAAAGTGCCACGTCAACAAGAAATTGGTTTTCAACAATTTACTACCTTTTGCCTATAGGCCGAACCATTCTCAACTTAGTCACCTCTTTATGGGTTTTTGGTTTGGTTTTAATTTTGTTGTAATTTGTATTACAATATTTAGTTAGGTTTGGTTTGGATATCACTCATTTGAAGGGCCGAACCACTCTCAACTTAGTGGCCGCTTAACCAGTTTTTGGGTTTGTTTATTTTGTTTTGTTTTTGCAGTTGGTTTATTTTTCGTGAATTGGACGTGAATACAATTTCTTTGCTACGTTGTTTAGATCCACCCAAAACCAAACTGGTAAGAGAAGCCGCCAAGTTTACAAAAAGGGTCGGCCTTTCAAAGTAGTGATATCATTCAACCAGGGAAAGGCCGCCAAGGTTAATCCTAATAGCCAAGTTGATCGCACCTACTAATAGATCGAAGGTTAAATGAAAACTAGAAGATTGCTACTAGCGGTAGCAATCTTCAAGTTTTCATTTAACGTCCAAAGTATTATTCGGTGCGATTAACTTGGCTAATAGGATTAATCTTGGCGGCCTTTTCCTGGTTGAATGATATCACTACTTTGAAAGGCCGACCCTTTTTGTAAACTTGGCGGCCTCTCTTACCAGTTTTGGTTTTGGGTGGATATCATGGCTTTCATAGGCCTGTGAATGTACAAAAAATTCCAACCAGACCTAATCATTTCCTATGGAATAAAAGATACCCTGTGTCTTATTGAACCAGTAATGAGAAATTTATTCGGGTCGTGGGGCAGATAATTAATTTTGAATTCGCGTACCGTAAAAAAAAAACGATTTGGTTTTGGTGGGAAAAAAAACGACCCTTTTTTTGCAATAAAAGATACTCCGTCTCTTCGTGAACCACCTATTTGCAACAACAATGAATTCTGACAATTAGGTACTGAAACGATAAGCGTGTAACACTTAAGCATGTTATAATCTACGGTTGGATGACAATACAAACAATGGTTACAACAATACTTTTGCACTTACGAGCCACTTCAGGACCACGTGCTTCTAGCTACAACCCTCATTTTAGAAAAAAGCACTTCCCCAAAAAGGCACTTCTGCCGAAATTTAAATCTGGCAACTTTCCCTAATGAGCTGTAGACGTGTCGTTATACCCTGTGAGAATTAAGATGGGAGCCTGCGGACTACTAGTTACTAGTCACCAGTAACACAAATCAACGTTATTGAGGACACATTCTTTCCATGAAGGACACGTTCCCACATTTTCGTGTTGAGTTTTTCTTTGTTACTGGACCCAAGACATCTGATTCAAACGATTTGCAAAGATTTCTACCGCACGGAGAATTTACACCAGTATGCTGAAATCACGTATAAGTTGGTTTCAGTTAAAAGACGCAGTCTGCTAGTGAGCCGCCATCTGACAACAATTACACTCTAACAATTACGCTCTAACAATTAAGCTCCAACAACAATAAAACGTCTACTTGGCGGCGACACACTAGCGTGTGTCTAGATTTACCGTGATGCACTAGTGTATGCCTTTGGCACGTACGTCAGTATCCACGTTCTCATTGTCCGAACTTTGGCCGTTCAATGAGAGACGATGCCGACAATACTAACAATGGTTAAAACAATATTTTCGTACTTATGCGCCCTCCCACGCCATCCCTGTTACGCCCCCAGGCTCCAGACCATAAAAGGTATGCAGTTCGTATTGTATTGCACCCATTCGTCCAATTTCATAGCTGGAAGCCTCCTCATTATCTCGGTATCGATGAATAGTCACCCTATGGGATTTAACATGGGGATGAGCGAATTAGCTAGCTATCTAGCTAGCTTGTTAACACATTTACAACGTTATTGAGGGTCTTATTTTGCATTGAAAGGAGCTTATCTGGCATTCCTACACGAGTTAATTTTTGTCAGGTGGGTCATTGCTCTCGATCTCAACACAATTTAAGCTTTTGTACCGCATTATTATTTTCCCCCAAGTACCTGAAATGTGCCCCACTATGCTTCAAGATATGAGACACTGACTATGCGAATTTTGTTGACGTTTCTGCTTTACCTAAGAAATTTTTTAAATCCTGGCAGTGATGTTGTGTTTTGGTATATTAGTATATCAAACTTTTCTCCCTCCTAAAATGCCAGTTAGGAGTTGCTGCTTAGTAAACCCCCTTTGGGCACCACTGTCTAACAGAAGAACGGCTGTAGGAAGTAAAATAGCCAACTCCATTTTTAGTTTTGCCAACTATGTACGACTAGCATCGTACCCGGCTTCGCCCGGGGATTCGTTTGACCCGTGGTTGTTTCCCAGTATTTGCTCGGTGCAGCCTTATCGTTCACTGCAACAGTCGATTTTTGTTTGTGTAACACTCCCCCTTTCCGCCAATCCTATCCCTCCCCTCTCCCCTCCTCCTTTTATCCCGTTCTCTCCCTCTCCTCTTGGTTTCCTTCCCTTTCTCCTCTTTGCTATACTTAGTTGAACACGTACCCGGCTCCAGAGTCCCGTGCTTGTTTGTTTGTTCTCTTCGAGGTTCAGTTAATGCGTAATCGTATGTTTAATGATAACAGCTCACTTTGCCCCCCCCCCTCCCACTCCTAGTCTTTCGCTGTGGCTTAAGCGATGCGTCCGTGTGAAAAAGAAGTGTGCATGACGTCATGTAATACTTGTCCCAGTTTCAACTTCAAGCCAAGGAATTGACATACTCGCACGTTTTCATTGTTCCTCTTCTGGGGGTCGTTGCGGTTGCTTCATTTCTGCTATGAGACTTTCGTTTAAAATGTAAGATTTTCTTCAAACTACTACAAACTCGGCGGGGACACAGTTTATAATACGCGCGCCGGTTCTTCAGTCCTCTGAAAAAATTGTCATCGGCTTTTGTTTGCCAGCAGCAGTGGAGCTCCCTGCATGTAACCAGCATTGTAAACTGCTCTGCTGGAAAGCCGACCGGCCAGCAGCTGAAATCCGTTCATTGGTAGGCGTGTGCTATTCCAGCAGAAGGAAAAAAATCTTCTTTTTTTTATCCCTAGCAGGCGCGAATTATGCTTAAAAAAAGGTTTTTCGTGTTAATAAAAAAAAAAAGAAAAGAAATAAACGTTGGTACTGGAGGCATAAGTGGTTAATAGAGAAAACTTGTTTCTGTTCTTTACTTGAAAAAAAAATGATTTCGCGAATGATAATCCTTAGATTCTTAGTGTATGTAACACTACGGTTGCGTTGTTTTCAACTCGCATTTCCAAACTTATTACACTGCAACTAGGGGTGTCGTGCCATTGGGGACCGGGGGGGGGGGGAGAGAAATACATGCCCCCGCCCCAGCCTCATCTCAATTTCCCATAAACAAACGATAAGGATAAGCGTTTCCGATAAGAATTTCCGATAGGATTTACCTAGCAAAATTGACCCTCTCTCCTTCTGGCGCCGGGTGCGCGTCAAAAAGCTACAGTGTCACAGTTTAACTGTAGCTATGCGTGTTTTACCGTAATCGTCGGACTTAAGTTTCACCAACATTGTTTAGTGCGACTGAATTGGCGCACCATGTTTGTCTATCCGTAATGGTGTTGCCATCCCATAATCTCAAAGCGGAAGTATCAATGATGGATGCGCCTTAAATCGTGAATCTGCTTGTCCGTGTATCATCCTGGGTGGAACGCTGTTGTAAGCGGAAGTGCCTCATATCTGGATTAATTGTTACCCAGATTGGGATTTTTCCGCATCCATCTATTAGGTTCAAACTTTTATAGCTTATTTTTATCCGAGAAAATAGTTACGATCAGTCGTTCCAAATTTGATCGCCACCATGAACGAGAGATGGAACCTGCAGTGATATGGACGTTCCCTTATCATGGACATTTCCTTTCGTGTCGATCCTGGTAGAACACGAAAATCAGGCATTTCAGGTCGGTATTGTCATACAGCTTATTCCTTGGCAGGGTTAGGGCGCGTTTACGCAACGACTCGCCTTTGCATTCTCGTATAGCTAGAAGCTAGAAATTACCTGAAATTCCAACATGGCGGCGGTTTTTAGCTTTGTCAGCTCGCAACGAAACGATTCAGTAGTTGAGTTTAGAAGCGATTGGGAGAATTGTTTCGTCAGGAGGAAATATTTATCTTAGTGTCACGAATTAAACGACTGCAAGCATTCGCTCAAACGACGTCGGATTTGGCTAATCCAGGAAGCGTGATTACCATGGCAACGACACCTTTGCCATCGCGATTAAATTTCAGCTGCGAGAATGCAGAGGTGAGTAGATGCGCAAAAGCACTCTCAGGATGCAAAACGAGACGCACTTACCAGGTTGTTCCGCGCGTTTGTCCTTTCCAGGTCTCTGTATACACGAAACTGCTAGTGACGACTGAACAAATTTCCTTGAAATCTGATGCATGTAAACTTTATCTTAAAGGCAGGTTGCCACCAAACAAATTTTGCAGCTTCTAGCGCCATCTAGCAATTCTTTCTAGCACTTGCTCGCAGCAAGCAAAAGAAAGCAAGAAGAAGTAGCCTTTAATACAACAAACAAACCACGTGCCTCCTTGATTATTGAGTAAAAATTTGGTACGTCCTCGTGCAACTGGACGCAAGCTGTAAAGGTTAACGATATTACTGTCATTAGACGGCGCCTCGGTCGATTCTGTATATTCTACCGTGGCGCCTTCTAGTGACACATTGTTAACCTTTACAGCTTGCGCCCAAAAGTACCAAATTTTCACTCACCAATTAAAGGTACACCTGGCCTGCCTCATAACATTCCGCCTGCCTTATAACAACCACGCGCTGATTGCCATCCGCGCATATATCATCGCCAAGGTCACTGAGATAGTAGCTGCGTTTCTCGCAGCGAAGAACGCAGCTGCCGTCTTAGTTGGCATTGTGCCTAATAGACGAACCAGCATGAACTCATTAATTAAACACAGATGCAAGCCTGTTTAGGTCGTGTCAGTCTGGCTCAGCGGTAGGACCTTGGCCTTTCGTTTCAAAGGTCCTGGGTTCGTTTCCCCGATCAGGCAGTCTGACAAGTCCAAAAAGCAACGTAAACAGGTTTGCTTCTGTATTTATTTCAATTGTTTAGCCTCGGCTATCCATAAACCGGAATGATTCACGTATTTTAACATCACAATTTGTAATTTTCTAGGCTAGTGTCTTATAATTTTGCTTCGGCGATCTATTGGAATAATTGATTTTTAATTTTTACCGCATTAGTCTTTTGGATTTTTTTATCTCATGGTAATTATTAGCAAATTAGTACATGCACACACAGAGATGAAACGTCATGGTTATTGCAAGCGCGCCAAGTATTACATACGTGCGTTCCGCAATAAATATAGTTAACAATTATTCAACAGACAATCTGCTAGACTCCACATTTTAAAACGGATTTTTACCAAGGGATTGACTAACGGTAAGGAAATAGGCCTTTGGGGCCATACTTGATGTGGTGGATCGAGAAAAATGGCGTTGGGAGGAATGCCCTTTTAAGCGGTTTAGCAAAACAAGAGTATGGTGCGCGCTTAACGTCATACTATGTCTACGTAACCACGAGTGACGTAATGTGTGGTGAACCGGGTTCGGTTCCAAACAGAAGTGACACAAACGCCGTGTTTGGTATCTATTGAGCAGGTTCCACGTGAGGGCAGTGCACGAGCTTATATTAACTTTTGTAGGTATGCATCTTGGGTAATGGATGCATACCTAATTCAGACAGTGATTGGTTTAATGCAGTATAGTTAACAGACATTAGTTAGTGGTGCCTGGAACCAGGACACCACAGTCACCCCCCCCCCCCTTAAACAATGAGTTCGTGTAAAGATGTGTTGAACATTTCCACCAACTATTATATACAATATTTACATCAATATGTACAACCAAAATATGTACAAAATATGTACTCAGAATTTAACACCTTCAGACTCACGTTTACAAATTAGAAAAGTTATATCCCTACTTGTTCCTGC